>JADRCD010183452.1:0-12426 GCA_019843815.1 Montemys delectorum
CAAGGCACCGCATTGCCCACCACCACCATCTTTCTCAGCACTGCTGCCTGTTCTTCTAAGTCCTCTTTCTCAGAGGGGCTAAGCTTGTTCCCCTTTTCATCCTGCTTCTCTCCCAGGGTGTCCTTTCCCTTATCTCTTGCTTCTGCAGACTGAGCGTCCTTGGAAGGGCCTATCTTCGTTTTAAGCATGCCTTTTCTTTTTTCTCTTTGAGCTCCTAGTCTCCTATCCCACTCTGTTTCTGACATGTTGTCTTGTAAGCAAAACGAAACCAAAAGAACAAGACCAACCATACCTCTCAGAGCGTACCTTTGTCCTGCAGTTCTGAATCTTCCCATGAACAGGGGTCCCCTCAGTGCCGGTGATGGTGAATTCCCGGTTTTCTTTTGGCACCAACTGTGATCCGTGCAAGTCGTCTCACCAGCAAGAACGCATGCGGACACTAGGATCCTTCTGCAGCAAACATTTATTGCATCTTCAAGAGGGCGACCCCAAGCCCTGAAAAGGAGCTGCTTAAATATACCCTGGAGTGGCATGTTCATTTCTGATTGGCTGCTTGCTCAGGAGCGCATTACTCCCCAGGATGGGCCGTGACTTGGTGCGCATTCTGCTAGCACCTGCACAATTCACCTGTAAACTTGGGAGAGCACCAGATGTCAGTGCCATCTGCTGGCTATCACCGCTCACCGCGGCTCTCTACAGGTCTCCCCAGATAAGGTCAAAGAAGGAGAATGTCTGCTGGAAATGGAATCCTTAGAGGAGCTATCCATACATGGTAGACTGTGACATTAAGTAGCAGAGTTTTACAACATGCCAGATGGTTTATAGTATTGCTGTATATATGAAACTAATTTATTAAA
Organism: Montemys delectorum; assembly: GCA_019843815.1. Taxonomy (NCBI): domain Eukaryota; kingdom Metazoa; phylum Chordata; class Mammalia; order Rodentia; family Muridae; genus Montemys; species Montemys delectorum. Next base: position 858 of record JADRCD010183452.1, read on the forward strand.
ATGGAGTGTGTTGATGAAAAAAGCTAAGGTTGCATTTATGTAGAGCTCTTACTTCCTCTAGTTTTCTTTAATCACAGAACCATTAATTGATGAGTAAACATCATCAATTAACATTCAATGTAATATATGCTCATTCAAATGTGATATATGATACTGACATAATGAAGAAATCAAATAAAATATATTTCCATGTAGCACTTTAAAATGCATAACAAAATGTACCATCAGCTTCTTAGTGACAGCTTTGGCCTTTTTACTAGCTCATTGCTAAATATCTTCAGGGAGGAAGTGTTCTGTGCATTATCTAGATTGAGACATGATAGATATTGACAATAGGGAGATTTCTGTAATTTACAAGACAAATCCTCCCTAGTAGTTTTAGCTTTCCAAAGTTTCATCTATTTAATTGAGCCAACAAACTTTGTCAAGCATCTGTATTCTGTTTAGCATATGCAAGTACTGAATCCTAGTTTCAGGCAGCTAGTCAAAGTTAACTATTAGAAACATATGTTATTTGGTGAACACGACTTTAATTCCAGTATTATCAGGAAGGCTTATGCTTGTCTTTCTGGATTGAATTTGAAATGTTAACATACTGTCTTACTTTTGATGTTTAGAATCTGAAGACATAATTAGCAAACATCTTACATTCTCAAAGTATAGATGTTTTACTTCAGAATAAGACTTTGTATTGTCTATTACCCATCCAATTAAGTAATGGATAATTAAATATAGCCTCTGTAAAAATACATGATCACTGATTTATTGAAGCTAGTATAATCTTTCCTTCAGAAAGCAATTGATACCAAATAATGATTCAAAAAAACCTATAAAGAGAGTGTGCTATTTACCTGTGTACGGAAGCAAGTTCCAAATAGAATAGGATATTAGCTTCTCATAACTTTCTTATAATCTTTCACTAGACAGTGAATTTGCCTTGTACTGTCATGCTCAACCACACAATTACATATTGTTTAGCTTAAGACCTGTTAAAAATAAGGAAAAAACAGTTTGGCAGCAGAAGTGAAACAATTGGGCATTATGGAAAGAGGGAAGAGAGGGAAGAAAAGAGGGGGGTAAGGAGAGGGAGAAGGAGAGTTTGGAACATACTAAGGCTCTAAACTGGATCTTTCCATCAAATTCCTCACCTGAGAGTTCAGGGAACTTCACAGAAGAAGGGGCAGGAAGAGTGTAAAAAGCCAGAGACAATGGAGACCATCCGGAGAATAGGTTTCTCTAAATCAACTGAGTAAAGCTCATAAAACTCACAAAGATTGAGGGAGTAAACCTACACTCAGATGTACCAGGTCCTCTGCATATGTATCAAACCTTTCAGTTTAGTATTTTAATGGGTCTTCTGAGTGTGTTAACAAGTAGGTTTCTGATTTATTTGCCTTTGCTTGGGTTCTTTACCATCTCTTGATTTTCTTTGCCCAAATTTAATGCCAGATTTGGTTTTATCTTAGTATATTTATTTTGTTATGTTTTGTTGTCATTTCTTAGAATCCTGTTCTATTATAATGAGAAACAGAAAATGAGTGGATCCAGATGGGAAAGGAGATAGAGAGATCCTGTCATATGTAGAAGTAGAAACTAAAATCGATATATTGTATGGGAAAAAAAATCATTTCATTAAAAGAGGAAATAGGAAATAGTAAATTCACCTTAAGAGTTGACATCTGAATTACTTGGCTATGTTGCTAAGATGTTTTGCAATGGTTAATAACTAGTGTCCACAGTCCCTAAATCTGTGGCAATTCAGGGATATAATGAGCAGGTATTTGAGTTATATATGTGGAGTTTTTATGAATAGGTTAATGCTTTACTGAAGAGATGTATTCTTTTCAAATTTTACCTACTTTTAAAATATTGTATTTTCAGATGGGCTGTGGATTTCCATGCCTTTAATCCCAGCATTTGGGAGGCAGAGGCAGGCAGATTTCTGAGTCTGAGGCCAGTCTGGTCTACAGAGTTCCAGGATAGCTAGGGCTAAACAGAGAAACCCTGTCTCAAAAAGCCATATATATTTTATTTTCATTTTTAGACTATATTATAAAGCAGAATTTTTGATAGGGCTTTCATAAATATTTAATATGGGTTGTTAGCACTCCTGGCTTCATCTCATATGTGTGCCTGTGTGCCTACTTCTCTGATGTACTGTTTTACCTCCAATATCTTGCACCAGACTTTTTGATGATTTATAATTTTTAAGACATTTAAGTAATTTTTCTTTTATAGAAACTAAAATTTCCTAAATCTATTAAGGCAAAGATCTATGACTGTATGGAATAGTCAAGGAAATGAGAGTTTTAAATGTCAACTAACTTTTCTATTGTATTTGACTTTACATGGCTCCTTCCAGTTTGCTTTCCATTTATACTTCCTCTAGAAATCCAAGAGTGCTTTGGATGATGTCACAGTAAATATAGGCTCATATTAAATTTCTATTAAAATTAGAACTTCATTTTAATACCTAAAATTATGTTATTGCTTGAAAAGTATTAAGCCATGTGAGGTGAATGTGTTTATATAAAGGACAACATAATGGAAAAGTTAATTAACTAATGTTTAAAATGTAAAAGGAAATCTGAAAAAAAATACATTAAATCGAAAACCCTATATTTAATGACTGTTTAATCTTGATAGATATGCATTGTTAACAAAGGCTAAATACTTGCTAAATAGAATCATAATTCATATAATGAAAATTTGTAGAAGTTACAAAGTTATCATTCACCTTTAAGACCAAACAATAAAAGTTAAGAAATCATTAAAGATTTTTATGAAAAATATGAATAATTCATATGAAAGTTAATTGTGAGCCACTATTTCTTTGCAGAGTTGTTTAAATAAATTTTGGAGGTACAAGCAAAATACATAAAATCATAGTTATTTTTCAGTGTTTTTAATATTAAATCTGAAAGGTAAAATAACAAATAATTTCAACCATATAATATTAAAAAAGCTAGAATAATGTGTGCCAACCAAATATCTAGATGAATTTTACTGCAGCAACATGGCTGCTATAACAAGGGATCGTATCCAAACATATGACCTGGTTGGAATGCAGACACAACCTTAGTACACACCTTTAATCATTAACAATGAAGCTAAGCTAGTGTGTATGAGAAACCAGTCATGTTTGAAAGTGATGAGGGAAAAAGTCAAGAATCAGAAAATGACTTTTCACACTGAGTCAGAGAATGGATAAAGTCAACTAACAGGAGAAGAGCAGAGGAAGAGAGGCTACATAAGAGCAGCTGGAGAGAAAATGGGTGAGGTAATAGGTGATAAGTAATGTGTGGTATGTGCATATGGCACCTTTACAAAGCGAGGTTACAGAGATAACAAGCTAGATACAGATAAAGATAGAGCTAGCTAGAGAATCAGGAAGAGACTGAAGATTAGAACATACTGCCAAAGTTAGTTTGAGACCAGGAAGAACAGCTCAGTCAGAAGCTTGAGGAAAGCCAGATCAAATCCGTCATCTGGAAAATTAGATGGTATAGAATAGAAGCTTTGAGATCTGAGTCTAGGGTTAGTTAAAAGAGAGAAGAAAACTCAGCTTAGTCCAAGGGATATATTCATACATATTGGGTACTGCTCTCATCTAATTATTTCCTCTGGAGAAACACAAGAGAAATTTAGACAAATATCTGATTTCTGAAGTCCTTTTTGTCTGTAATTTACAGAAGAAGTATTTAGAGGTATAGTTATACTCAATCATAGATTCACCAAATCATTTGAATACTACTAAATATAGGAAATCATTTAGCAGAATTTTTACATTAAACACCATTGCACATATTTATTGTGTAAATTTTGATAAATCAGTATTTCTCTACAGATACATATATAAAAGATGGTAAAATGAGATTATTATATATTCATGGACTCAAACGTTAATGATGTCTATGTTGTTTTTTGTTCTAGAGCTTTTAGATGTGTTGTCAAATTGCTGGTGTATGCTCTCTCCAGTTTCTTTTTGGAGGCACTCAGAGCTATGAGTTTTCTTCTTAGGACTGCTTTAATTGTATCCAATAAGATTGGGTATGTTGTGGCTTCATTTTCATTAAACTCTAAAAAGTCTTTAATTTCTTTCTTTATTTCTTCCTTGAGCAAGTTATCATTGAGTAGAGTGTTGTTAAGCTTCCACGTGTATGTGGGCACTCTATTGCTTATGTTGTTCTTGAGGAGCAGCCTTAGTCCATGGTGATCTGATAGGATACAAGGAATTATTTCAATCTTCTTGTATCTGTTGAGGCCTGTTTTGAGACCAATTATATGGTCAATTTTAGAGAAGGTAACCTGAGGTGCTGAGAAGAATGTACATCCTTTTGTTTTAGGATAAAAAGTTGTATAGATATCTGTTAAATCCATTTGTTTCATAACTTCTGTTAGTCTCACTGTGTCATTGTTTAGTTTCTGTTTCCATGATCTGTCCATTCCAGAGAGTGGTGTGTTGAAGTCTCCCACTATTATTGTATGTGGTACAATGTCTGCTTTGAGCTTTAGTAAATTTTCTTTTATGAATGTAGATGCTCTTGCATTTGGAGTGTAGAGGTTCAGAATTGAGAGTTCATCTTGGTAGTTTCTACCTTTGATAAGTAGAAGTGTCCCTCCTTATCTTTTTTTTAATCATTTTAAGTTAAATGTCGATTTTATTTGATATTAGAATAGCTACTCCAGTTTGTTTCTTGGGACCATTTGCTTGGAAAACTCTTTTCCAGCCTTTTATTCTGAGGTAGTGTCTGTCTTTGTCACTGAGGTGGGTTTCCTGCATGCAACAAAATATTGGGTCCTGTTTATGTACCCAGTCTGATAGTCTATGTCTTTTTATTGGGGAATTGAGTCCATTGATATTAATAGATATTAAGGAAAAGTAATTATTGCTTCCTGTTATTTTTGTTGTTAGAGTTGGAATTCTGTTCATGTGGCTATCTTCTTTTAGTTTTGGCTTTAGCTGCATAGATAGCAGAGGATGTCCTAGTTAGTCATCATTGAGAGGAGAGGCCCTTGGGTATGTGAAGGTTCTATTCCCCAGTGTAGGGGAATGCCACGGCCAGGAAGTGGAAGAGGCTGTGTTGGTGAGCAGGGGGAGTTTTTTTTTGTTTTTTGTTTTGTTTTTGGGGTTTTTTGAGGGGAAACCAGGAAAGGAGATATTATTTGAAATGTAAATAAAGAAAATACCTAATAAAAAATATCACATACCATAACATGGACAAATAATATTTTTTCTAAGGATTAAAGATTAAGTTGATATTTACAAGACTTATATGTGTAGAACAACATTTAATATGAAGCAAGTTAAAATATTTATTAGTTCAAGTTGAAAAATATTTATCATACCTCAAAATAAAATATAAAAAGATCACAAAAATAAATCTGAAAAGAAATATCATAAAGAATTTTTCCCAGTATCATAAACAAAATAAAGAATATGGTTACATTTTCTTATTCAATTAATTGTTTAGTCTCTTTGCAAGGAAAAATTAGCAATAGAAAGAAATAAGAGGCATCTAATTGGAATAAGTACATTCAATTACATATTTTAACATATTATTTTATATGTTGAAAATATTAATATAAAATAAATATTTAACACAGATAAATTAATAAAAATATTTAAATAGTATGATTAAATAAGTCATTATTAAATAATATTTTAAAATATTATAGTATATATTAAATATAATATAGAAAAATTAGCCTTTAACAAATTAATATTTAAGTTGATAAGATAGTTAATAAAATATACCTTTTCAATAGATACAATATAAATTTTACCCAGGTGGGTAACTGCAAAGCAAGTATAAAAAATGGATTAAAAAAAAGTTAAATTCTGGTGTATAGTTCACTGGTAGAATGCCTGCCTCAGATTTTTAAGGCATTGAGTTTATTGAAAAATCCTGAAAACAAAGGGAAAGAAAATAAATAATAGAATTCACAAAATGTGAAAAAATATCTTATGTTTAGACAAAAAATAAATTTGACATGGCTTTGTTATCCTAATTTAGAATTTGACTCAATCTGATCTCTATTAAAAGAGCAATAATATCTTTCTTCTCACAAATAGGAAAATATATTCTAAAATTTAATGTGTGTCTATATACTTTATATAATACATTTTATACATCATATATACTAAACATCTTATAAAATATGCATATACTCAGAAACAACCCCCAAAACAAATGACTTGTAATTCCCTGTGAAGGTTTTGTGCCCTAGTGTAGGGGAATGCCAGGGCCAATAAGTGGGAAAGTTTGGGGTGGCAGGGATGGGGTTGGGGGAGGCAACAGGACTTTGTTTCTTGTTGTTTTTGTTTGTTCATTTGTTTGGTTTTTTTTTTTTTTTTTGAGGGGAAACTGGGAAAGGAGAAACTTACATGTAAATAAAGAAAATACCTAATTAAAAGAAATATTTGATCTTTTAAGTTTAGAAAATACATTTTTTTATAATGTGAGTTCTATTTTCTATTTCTGTCTGTGTCTGTGTCTGTCTGTCTGTCTGTCTGTCTGTCTGTCTGTCTCTTTCTCTTCCATTCTCTCTCTCTCTGACATTTCTTGACTATTTCTGTATCTCCCTGTATCTGTTTCTCTATATCTCTATTTCTATCTTTCTGTCTGTTTTTCTCTGTCTTCTGTCTCTCTGTCTCTGTCTCTATCTCTCTCTTGCTCTGTATGTGTGTGTGTGTATGTGTGTGTGTCTATGTGTGTGTGTGTGTGTATGTGTGTGTATGTGTGTGTATGTTTGTGTGTATTTGTCTGCTGATGAACATGGATGTGCAGGAACACAAAATAGTAAACCATATCTTGGTTTAATGATAAAATGTAGAATTGAAAACGGAAATGGTGACTGGGCCAACTCTATTTGTAACATATCTATCTAATTTGATCAAATATCTAAGAAAATTAGTTTAACAGAAGAACAATCTATTTTGTATCATGATTTTCAGTTACATCATGACTTGGAAGACACCCTCACAGAAACAGCTCACAATAGGTACAGCAAGATCAAGAAGCTGCTTGCCTCATCTAGGCAAATCAGGAAGCACAGACTGGGGATGGAGAGGTCAACCTTTAATGTGTAATGCCATGCAAAACCAAGTACTGGGTTAGTGAAACTTCTATAACCTTCCCAAATGGTCCTACTGGCTGGCTCAAACATTCAAGATAGTGGGAGGACATTTTACATTTGAACCGTGATTTGATAGGTAAACAATTACAAAGAAGTTGCATGCATGTGATGTTATTAAGTGCCATGGTTTCTCTTAAATGGCTTTGTTTTGTTTGATTGAGGTACAATACTCACTTATATACATTGGCCACAAAATGATGTTTTGATCAAATGATATATATATATATATATATATATATATGTATATATATATATATATATATATAAAACCAAATGAAGGTATTACTTATACTACTTCAATCACTTCAAAACTAAGCAATTGCATGTCAAAACTGCATAAAGCAGTAAATATCATCAGTGTATTATGTTTATATGTGCTTAGGTTTCTAATGAATCCCATATAAGCAAATATAAGGATTCCCTTAAAACAAACATTTTATGTGGCCAAGGTGTAGCAATGATTATCTGTACTTAAAGAGGTTAGGGACACCTGCAATCATGTTACTGCTAAAGCAGAAAAGTGATTTTTTTTCTAAAGAGGAAAATCAATGACCAGTATTGGGGTTGATTTAACCCCAACAATGTAGCCAGTTCTTGATTAATTTAAAAAGAATGAGGGCTCGAGATTAAAGGAGTACCAAAATTTTGGTCCCTGACTCAATTTATATAAAATGAAATGATTGGATGACCAGTCCAATATTAATGAATGGGTTTTGATGTGTGATTTAAGCTTTAATAATCTTTCTTTTACAAGTGTTGATGCCCTTGTGTTTGGGTTATAAATGTTCAGAAATAAGACATCATTTGGATAGATTTCCTTTGATGAGTATGAAGTGTCCTTCCTCATCTTGTCTCATTAGTTTTGGTTAAAAGTCTATTTCTTCATATATTAGAACTGTTATTCTACCTTGTTGTGTAGTTTGGTGTTTCTGTGGGAATTTTAACTTGCTTTTAGGAACTTTGACCTCCTACTGTGTTGCCTTGTCCATTTTAAATATGAGGGGAGGTACCTATTCCTATTCCTATTTGATATGATAAGTATGGTTGATATTCCTGGAAGGTCTGTCAATTTCTGAAGGGAAACAGAGAAGGAATGAATGGGCAGGGGTGGGTTGTGGAGGAGGGAGTATGAGAAGAGGTGGGAAGGGAAACTGCACTCAGAATGCAATATATGAGAAAATAAATTAAAAAATAAAATGCAATTTGTTCTTGCATATAAATATAATATTTACACAAAGGAACTAACATAATAATTACTGACTGTAGTTATTATACATATACACAGAACTTTACACCTATACTGAAAACAAATTTGAACTTGTAAATTAGCATATAATGCTTTGGAGCAGGAAACATTGTTAAGATATAATAAAGTTATATAATAATATGATAAAATTATATTAACAGTATGTCTTTGTCCTTTACTTAGATTTTATAATTTCAATACGTATTTAACTTTTAGTGAAAATAAACTGGGCATTTTGTAGGGCTGATATTTAAGTATTATTTCAAACTTATTTGTCAATAGATTTCTTCAAAAATTTAGAAGACAAATAATTTGTATTTCTGCTATTTAACTTGAAACAAAATTTGAATATTTTTACCACAGCTTAAACTCTTCAATTTCAAAGATAGAAAAATAAAAGTGATATAAATTGGCATGTTCTATCTATTATTTTAGAATCTTCCAGAACAAGTTGGAATGTTTCTTGTTATTTGAAAGACTGCCCCATCTCTTCCCACTCTTGCCATATGGGAAACCATATGCTCATAATTTTCTTCAGTTTTTAAAGAAAATATCACTGTATCAGAGAGTTTTTCCCTTATAGCCCTAAACCACACATCACAAATGTCTCCTTCATATTTTGTCACTTGTATTATCATGATAAAAATCATAAGCTAATTTGATTTGACTTCATGTCTGTATTTGGATAGGGAGATCATAAGCTGATTTATTCCTAATAAACAGGAATGCAGTGGTTTTGAAACAAGTTCAGTAATATGTAGAATTCTGAAATGATGGTGAAACCTTTATATAGAGTGATCACAGCATAGTTTTGTGAAACTATGAAAGATTTCTCTCACAAAATCCTAAAAGCTTGTTTATGATAACCTCCCTGTGATGTGTAAAGCTATTGAACAATACATCTATGTCCACAGTTATATGGAAAAGTGTGATTTGAAAGTACATGGATGGAGAGAAGAATAAAGAGATAAGATGAAAGAAATAAAAATTACATATAGCCCAAATATAATTGAGTTTCAAGGACACTTAATATTACTTTTATTGTGTCTTTTTACTTTTTTCAATTTTATTTTATTTTTAATATATTTTTATACTCCATATTCCATTCCTCACCCTCTGACTGCTCCACATCCCATACCTCCTCCCCACCCACCCTGTCTCCACATGGAGGCTCCCACACCCAACCCCACCTGAGCTCTAAACCACCTGGGGCTTCCAGTCTCTTGAGGGTTAGGCGCATCATCTCTGAATGAACACAGACCCAGAAGTCCTCTACTGTATGTGTTGAATTAGGGAAGGCTGAAAGAACACCTTATTGTGTCTTTTTAATAAATTACATATCCAAATACAGCATATTTTCTGCTGCCTACATCATATTGGGGTTCTCATTCTCACTTCAGACATCTAAGTCCATTAGAAACAGTTAACAGGGTAAAACAATGCAAAACTACAAGGCTTAAAATGGATTTTATAATTAAAATATTTCCACAGGAGGAGATTCTATGTATAATACAGTAATCCTATTCCCTTAATCCTTAATTTAGATCTAATTTTATAGGAAGAGATTGTATTCATTTTATATTTTAAACTTTACTGAAATTTAGTTTTTCAGAGCAGAGTATATTTTAATGAATATCCCTTTATTCTTAAAAAAAAAAAAAGTTGCATGTTTTAACATTTTCTGAGATTTTCTATAAATTGTCTTGAGTCATTTTGCTTGATGGAAGAATGACATAATTTTGTTTGTTTTGTTTTGTTTCCACATAATGTAACAATTTTGACAGAGGATTTTTAAATCCTCTATTTTAAGCACCATGTTTGGCTACTTTATTCATTTTAAATGTGTAATTACATATGTTGTATAGAGTGGTTATCCCATAGTAATTATCAATTTTAATGGATTTAAGGCAAACTAAAGTATTATATTTTGCATTTTTTCTAAAATGAATTTGTCAAAATAAGAAGGTTTTTTAAGCTTTTTTGATAGAATGAAAATGAATATTCAATAATATATACTTTCTTCCTAAAATATTCAAATTACTAACTAATATTTGTGCTTGTTATTATTTACCATTGAAACATAATATTTCCCATGATATTTTATTTGGATTGTTTATCATTTAAATTATGTGAATTTTATTATCCAGTGTACACACTATATGTTAATGTGTTTGTTTCTTTAATTTAGACCTTAAGCAAAATATTGCAAAGAATCAAAATTGTTTTTACATGTAAATATGGTTTTCCTTTTTTATGGTGAAAATAGATTCTTTTCTCATACAATACATCAACAAGAGTTTCTTTCCCTCCACTTTTCATAGCTCCCCCTACCTCCCCTTTACCCCAGATCCACTCATTTTTTTCCCTGTTGGAAAAGAGCAGACCTCCAAGAGAAAACAAACAAACGTGACAATACAAGAAAAGGCAAATGAGACTAAACAGTAAGACAAGGTACAAGCCATGATGTTGAGGCTGGACAAGGCAACCTAGTGGAAAGAAATGAGTCCCAAGAGAAGGCAAAGTATAATAGACAACCATGTTCTAACTGTTAGGATTCCCACATACACACTAAGCTTTGCTTAGTTGATTCATGGGCCACGTTCTATTGATGCCTTTCATTCCTCTGACTCCCATAATCATTCCTTCTCTTCTTCCACAGGGTTCCTAGATTCTTAATAAATAAATAAAGTTAGTTATTAACAAACTAGCCTAACATTATAGCTTCTTATAATACTAGTTGGCATATTGTAAGTGTTGTAAGTTTTTCATTATATATTCTACTTAATGAGATAATGTATAATAATATTGACTTGTAGGGTTTATTAAACTAAACTATTTTATACTTTCCATTTCATAGTGAGTATGACAGGTTAATATCCTGATTTATGAAATTAATTTTATATTTTTATTTTTTTTGTTTTTTGTTTATTAGATATTTTCTTTATTTAAATGTCATATGATATCTCTTTTCCCAGTTTCCCCTCCGAAACAAATAAAATAAAATTTAAAAGAACCCAAAAACCAGAAAAAACCCTAAAACTAAAACAAACAAACAAACCCTGTTCCCTCCCCCCTCCCCATGCTCACCAACCCACCCTCTCCTGCTTCCTGGGCCTGGCATTCCCCAACACTGGGGCATAGAATCTTCACAGGGCCAAGGGCCTCTCCCTCCCATTGATGACC
>JADRCD010183457.1:0-18418 GCA_019843815.1 Montemys delectorum
TATGTTGTACACAGCAAGACACTGTCACAAATAAGCTGAAAGTATATATAGATTGTACAATATTGGACCTATTTCTCCAATTACCAAATTAGAGAGACCATTGGATGACAATCAACAAATTTCTAATTCCTCATATTTTTGGATTTCAATCGCTTAGGATTTGTTGGTAATCTTAACTTTCATATTAAGATATTAAGAAAAGGTAATTGTCATTTCCTGTTGTTTTGTTGTAAGTGATGGAATTAGATTTGTATGGATTTGTTGAAAGAATACTTTCTTGCTTCTTCTAGGGTGTAGTTTTGCTCCTTATGTTGATGTTTTCCATCTATTATCCTTTGTAGGGCTGGATTTGTGGAAAGATATTGTGTAAATTTTGTTTTGTCATAGAATATCTTGTTTTCTCCATCTATGGTAATTGAGAATTTTGTTGGGTATAGTAGCCTGGGCTGACATTTGTGTTCTTGTAGGGTCTGTATGACATCTGCCCGGGCCCATGTAGCTTTAAAAAGAGACTCCGTGCTGGGTGGTGTTGGTGTACGCCTTGCGGATTTCTGAGTTCGAGGCCAGCCTGGTCTACAGAGTGAGTTCCAGAAACATAAGACTGAGAATTGTTTGTTACTGGGAAAAGAGCTAAGTGCATAAGACTTGCTGTGTATGTATGAGAATATCGATTTCTATTCCCAATTCACATGAAAAATACTAGGCTTGTCCCTGCCTGCCAGTAACTTCAGAGCTTAGACTGGGGATAGAACCAGAATAACACTGGTCCTGTCTGACATTCATCCTAACCAGAAAATATGGCCTTCAGGTTCAGTAACAGGTCTTTTATGAAAGTAATAAGTTTAAATGCCATAGTAGATGATGTTTGAAGTCCTACCTCTGGCCTCCAAGAGCAGATGTACACAGCTTCTCATAGTATGCACATACATAGATACTACACACACACACACACACACACACACACACACACACACACACACACACACACACACCCACACCCACACAAACATGCAGACTGTAAGAATTAATGTTATGCACCAGGAAACTGATGCACAAAGAGATGTGATAGGCCCCCACAATACACTTGAACTCCAGAAACTGCTAACTTAGCTCTTACCAGGTATTAATAATATCCAGATTTTACTTTTAAGGCTGCCATGGATCAAGTACACTTGTTTATTTCTATAAAAGTACCACATCTTTTGAATTCTCTTTTCTATACACAGCAAGTCAGAGCTCATGGCTATTCAACCCCACAGCACTACATTCTCATGTGAGAGAGACCATCAGTTTCCTTTTTGTTTATGACTATAATTTTCCATAAGTAAAGTTTACATTTTATAGACCTACTTCATCAGAAGGACTTGCCAAACCCAGTATATCCATCTAACTTTCTTTCTTTCTTTTCTTTTTCTTTTTCTTTTTTCTTTTTTTGGCTAAACAGAATAGGTAGGTATTGCTTAGTCATTTTTTCTTATCAATTCATTCTATTTTGAATATCTTAAAAACGGCCAATGGTTTCTCTTGGATAATGTGTTGCTCCTTGATCAAACTTGGGAATTTACTGGCCTAACTGTACATAAGAAGAATTCTCCTGGAGATAAAAGCAAAGCTTTGCTTTGTTTTGATTTGTTGCCTCAAAACATGGAAATGAAAATACTTTGTATAGACCACCTCCAACACAGAAATAACTCTACATTGTATAGACCATCTCCAACACGAAAATAGCAATACATTGTATTTACATGTAGAACATTATTTTAGGCACATTAATTTTCTAAGCTAGGGTTAAAGAAATGATGTGTTCATAAACTCAATATACAATACACCCATGATGTCTATTCTTTAGTTTAGCATTTTTTTCCTTATTGTAACATTTGGAGGTGGCAAAGGCTAACTTAGGTACAGGTTTTATGCAGGGGGGATTGTTTGCTTGCTTGCTTGCTTGCTTGCTTAAAAGTGGGTTTACCGAACAGTTTCCATGATAACAATTTCTGTGATGGTTTTCTGTGATGTCTGCTGTATAACTTAAACAATAACAACAATAAAACCCAGTATTTCCATTTTCATTCAGGTAGTGTCAGCTCAATGGTATTTTCCTTTGCCACATACTGTTCTCTGTTTTGCATGGGATACCATTCCCCACACCTGCCAAATATCCTATTCCTCTATTACCATAATAACCTTGGTTATAATTAATCTTTGGGAAAAATGAAACAGACAACCAACTGTAGTACGGGAAAGATTAAAAGGAGCATTCTCCATTGTACTTCTTAGACAATATTAAATTGAAATTCAAGTTCATCTTAGTGACAGATTGTTGCAAGAATAAGAAATGGCAGAAACAATCAATTGCAGGACAAAGATCTAACAAAAGTAGGAAGGTTGATTATAATTGAATATTCCCTATGGATATCTCAAAAGCTCTGCCTCAGTCTATTTCCTATTGACAGGTGGTAGTGTAAATTAAATGTGGTATTTTGCATTCAAATTGGATTTCAACAAATCATCATCCACAGTGTGACATTAGAATTAGCCCCAATGATGACAGCCTAAAGATCATAATGAGACTGGGTGCCCTTTTCCATTCATATTGTAGTTTCACTGATGGGGAGGGTAGGAGTTGGAAATTGGATTCATAATTTTGTCATAATCTTTCCATCCTGAAAATTCTCTCTATGAATTGATGATTATGAATATTAATACCATGCTAACTGTACTGTGAATTAATGGCAAAAGAAAAGCCTCCTGTCTTCTGTAAGTATTGTACTGAGCCCAAACTACAGCAGCCCTTCAAGCCCCATCAAGCCCACTCTTGCTTGATTAACTGTTTATAGAAATAGTGGAATGTTCCTTGGACTCTCACATAAAAAATCAAAAGCAAGGGGCGAGCACTATTCAGGAAGACAATCTCCCCGAAAGTAAAGATTCTCCAACTGACCTGGGCATGCATAAAAACAGCAGAGTGGACTGATTCTGCTTGCTTAGACTTAGGTATCTCTAAAGTAACTCATGTGTCAGGTCATGTGAATGCTCAAATTGCTCCCAAGGGATTCTGACCACAGTTATACTCACTCACACTCTTTTGACAGCTTCCTAGCTTACTTATGGTGAAATAGTTGTCGTGAGAGCTATGGGGATGCCTTGTATGCGGATTTTGATCCCACCTATACTTACTAAGTCCCAGTTTCTGGAAATATGGCCTGAGAACATGTTGGATACAAAGTAGCATGTGAGCATGTGCTTGAGATATATAAGATGTGCATATCAAAGAGAAACCCCATACATTGTTATGGCAGGCTCTTAGCTAAGATATCAAGAAAAGAACATAGCTGATTTGATTGTTTGTGAAATTAATTCATTATTTTAGCTGTTTAGGACCCATTCACTATGATTATGACAGAATTAATGTCACAGGAAAACTATGTTTCAAATATTTCTGATCACTCATAAAAACTATCAAGATTGTTTATATATTTCTGAGTATTAACATGTACAAGTAGTGAAGAAAAACATTTAGTACCAAATGCTAAATTTCTGAACACAAATATAAGAAACAACAATTCCTTCAATCAAACAGATTCCCCTTTTTTGTCTTAAATAATTTTCTAAAAATAACTGTAATAAATGGTAATTCTAACAGCATCTGGTTGATTTTCTATCTTAACAGATTTTTAAAATGATGACACATAATTTTTCATGTCATTTGTAATTATTAAACACAAATAAAGAGAACACAATGTTGTCTTCCTTTGGGTAAAAAAGTATATCTTTATTATAACTCCTAATTCTATTAATGTATTCTAAGTGCCATCTGGTCAAATTATCTTAAAAGTTAACAAAAGAGATTAATCTGACACTTAAAATTAATAAATCCAAATTAATGTAATATTAAATACTGATGTGCAGCTATCATTACTATCATAATGCAATAAAGAGAAAGGAAGAATGAGCAACTTCATATCAAATGTGCAGCAGTTGACAGAAACTCACAGCAAGTCAGAATGTTGACTATGGAATGTTCAGCTAGAATGCAACAATGATCTTACACCCTCTCTCCCAAGGATCGGGAAACATGCAATAAGAGTTGGTGAAAGATCATAAGAGATGGTTCTCAACTATCTGATCAAACAGTGTTTTCTGTACATGACAGGGCTATTAAACTTACACACTAATTGCAAATAAGGTTGCCTATATAGGTCCTGCACAAAGTCAAACCAATCCATATTCATTGAATAGATTTTATTTTATGCAACATTGTATTATATTGTAATATATTATGTAATATTGTATTTTATGTTAATATGATATCTTTGCAAGGATACATATGTTATATTGCAATGCTATGCAAATGAATGCAGGTGATAATTGTACACTATGACCAAGAACAATGTGCTAACATAAAAATACATGATTTGGGTGTCCTTATACAGCAATCAATTTAATTAGGAGCAAAGCAAAATACAATATAAAATCACAATAGATGAAGAAAACTGTTAAATCAAGCAAGGCTAAAATGTTTTAACTTTTCCTAGAAAAATAATGTTTTGTTGAAATGTGTCAAATTCAGCTTGGTACATTGAACTGACTAGGTTCAGGTGTCATATTGACAGTTATACACTTTTTTTTTTTGACATTCACATATTTCCCAACATGATAACTTTCAAATACATGAATCAATTTGCAAAGAAGAAGTAAACGTAAGTTACTTCTCCTGTTTATTCATATGTTAGATTAACTTTGTTTATCAACTCATATATTAAAATGTAATCATTTCATTGTGTGGAGCCTAAAGCTAATGTTAATTACAGTTTGGAACCTCGATTATTAATGCATCTTTACCTACTGAAGTGTGAAATAAGCAATAGTAGTCAGAATGTACCAATTAAATTAGCTTCTGAAATGAGAATTTGCAAGTATTTTCTCACAATGAACAGATTCACTGCATAGGTTTTATGAACTGTGAGTTATAAGAAGGGAGAATAACTCTTCAACAAAGTTTAAAACAAATGACACAATCAGTAAACACATGTATTTAATATTTATCTTGCAACTTTTGGTGATGTTTTCCTATATACTTGTGTGTTTCAACACTTAGTTCCCAATCCATGTTATTTTTTGGAGAGATTATTGAATATTTAGGAGATGGAGCCTCCATGTAGGTAGAACAAAATCGTACATGAGCTTTTTCAAAATTAAAATCTTGCCCCACTTCTAGAGAATATTTTCTTTCTCTTGCTATCTCTTCTCTCTCTTACTCTCTCTAGCTCTCTTTCTCACTCTCTCAGTCTCTCTTAGTTCTTGTTCTCTCTTACATTCTTGTTCTCACTCTCTCATTCTCCATTGCTGTCTCGTTTGATTTATTGCTGTTCCTATCACTCTTGCCCTCACTCTTTTGTTTTGGTGTGTAGATAAGGAAGTGATCTCAGAGATTTTGACCATTATGTCTATCTATGGCCATATGCCCCATACCTTTATGGACCCTCCATCATTGGAACTGCAAGCCAGTATTAACTCTTCCATGAGTCGCTTTTGGCTAAAGTTTTTCATCACTACAACAGAAAGGTAACACACAAATTTTCCTTATATTACATATGTATTTCAAGGACAGCTATTATGGGATTAATACAAAAAAATTTATAGTTGTGATTTTGTTTTTATTTATATAAATATGTGTTAAATTAATTTGGTTCACATAACCTATTAAAATTCTGTGTATTTAGAGAATTATTCTTTACTTTTCTACGTCTCTACTAGCCTGTGCTATTTTTAATAAGATCTTTCTTCCTACATGTTAACTTGATATGTCTACTTCCCATAGTACTACATACAGCACAGATTTCTTTATTTTGTGTAATATTTAAGTGATTATTACTGTTTGTTATGGCTTAGTAACATAATGCCCCTGAAACATATTCTCATATAATACTATCAGTTTGTGGAATAAATGCTAGTACTGCAGACTCTGAAATTCCATCTTATACCCCTCAAATTAGCTAAGTCCAAATCTCAAGTGACAGTACTTACTGGCAAGAATGTGGAGCAAGAAGAACACTACTTTATTGCTAGTGGAAGTGCAAACTAGAACAACAATTTTGGAAATCAATTTTGTGGCTTCTCAGAAAACTGGAAATAGTTCTAACCCAAGACCTAGCAATACCACTCCTGGGCATACTCCCAAAATATACTCTTCAATACTCAAAAGTACTTGCTCAACTATGCTCATAGCAGATTTTTTTTCATAATAGCCAGAAACTGAAATGTTCTAGATAACCCTCAACTGAAGAAAATAAAGAAAATAGATAAAGAAAAGTGATACATCTACACATTGCAATACTATTCAGTTACTAAGAACAGAGACATCATGACATTTTCAGGCAATTGGATGCAATTAAAAAATATCATCCTGAGTGAGGTAACCCAGACACAGAAAGACACACATAGTAGGTACTCATTGAGACATTTTTCAGTAAGTACAGAATAAACATGCTACAGCCTACAGATCCAAAGAAACTAAGAAATATGAATGGTCCAAGGGAGGATGCATGACTGTCACTCAGAAGTGCAAACAATATAGATACAGGGACGGAACTGGGTGGAAGATTGAATGAGGAGTGGAATGGGGATGGAATCAGGTATGAATTGTCCCCTAACAATTACTGAAGAGGTTGTCTCTGATTCTTTTGCCTGTCTTTGAATCCTCTTCCCTTAAATGCACTGCCTAGTTGGGCTTCAGTGAGAGAGGATGCATTTAATCCTCCTCCAGGGACTGGATGTCTCAGGGTAGGGTGGTACCCAAGGGGAACTTTCCCTTCTCTGGGAAGAAAGAGGGATAATGGGGGAAGCAATTTATAAGGGTGGGAATGGGAGAAGATTGGGGTAGGAGTGATCAGAAATAAAAGTGAATAAATAAATAATGAAAAAAGTAGGAAAAAAGTAAAATGTCACATTCAAAGCAATTCTGCAATCTATACACAGTGCTTGGTTAGAATGCTGTTTATAATAAAAGTTTCAAACTTAAACTATGAGAAATATGTTATGACCTACTCCATACTACCAGATAGCATGCATTTCTTATTTTTCTATTAATAATAGTATTGCTGATAAAGTTGGTGTCAGTTGTGAGAATTCCATAACAAATAATCCTGTTAACCTTTATTCCCATTATTAATTACTTGTTTATGCCTAATGCCTGTTATATTTAACAGAAAGAGAAGTATTTTACATTCTTAAACAACAGCATCCCTCTCTTTATCTATGAATTATCACATGCATTGTAGTTTGTGCTTCTATTGGATTTACCTACTACCTTATTTTAGGTTTGGAAATACATTTTTCCTATAACTTTGATGAAAAATCACATTTTATTTTTTTCCCATGAGAGGGATTTCCTATGTATGCTAAGCTCTCTTTGAACTCTCCATCCCCATGCCTGAGGTTCTTGTATGCTACGATTAGTTATATGTGCTGCTACAGCTAGACAAATATAGCTTATGCTGTCTGATATACTGTCAGACAGGCATAGTGGGAAACAGGATTCTCCCATCACTCTTAATTCTGTGTTGAGTTTGTCTCTAGTATTTTACTTGGAGATAAAAAGTTGAAGGGGTTTACAACTCCATAGGAAGAACAACAATATCAACCAACCAGAGCCCCCAGAGCTCCCAGGGACTAAGTCATCAACCAACGATTACACGTAGCTCCAGCTTCATATGTAGCAGAGGATGGACTGGTTATGCATCAATGGGAGGAGAGTTCCTTGGTCCTATGAAGGCTGGATAGATGCATCAGTGTAGGGGAATCTAGGACAGAGAGGTGGGAGTGGGTGGGTGAGTGGAGGAAAACCCTCATAGAAGCAGAAGGAGGGAGGATGGAATAGAAGGTTTCTGGGAGGAGGGGAAACCAGGAAAGGGGATAACATTTGAAATGTAAGTAAAGAAAATATTCAATAAAAATAATAATAATTTTACAAAAAAATATTTTTTTACATTCCATACATAACCTTTGCTGCTGAGTAAGTAATGAGAAGAGGATGAAAAGGACAAATACAAACAAACAAACAACCCCCCTCAAAAAAAAACCAAACTAAAACAAAAACAAAAACAAAACATCATGTCAAGTTAAAGAAAGATAAAATTCAAAAAAATATTAAACATTTTCAGTAACTTGGACAATCTATATTTATAGCATACCAACCACATAATATATACCTTATTCAATAAAGTAAAACTCAAAGGAATATTTTGAAATTAAGGAAATAAAAATACTACAATATGGTGGCATGTTTTATCTTGAGTAAAGTTTTAATGCTGATTCCCAATGTAGGATCCCTAGAAACATAGAATGTACAAGTCATATTAAATTTATAATTCAATTCTTGACAAATATATGTGTACTTGTACATGCAAATATTGATGTATTTAAATAAAGATATGTATTTATTTACATTAATGACACACATGTGAAAAAGGAAATAAATAATAACTAACTGGATATCTACAGAACTCTTTCAACAACTGATAAGCCACTATTGAAGAATAGATCTTCAGTGGGTATGTTTTCTATACACATGTGGCACTATGAACATAGTCTAAATAGGATATAGGGGTACAAAAGACTGGCACAGTGCTTTGTTCAAGAATGATAATTTATATTCTTGCAATTTAAATGTGCTTGTTCAGAACATATTGAATAAATGTGTGCAATACATATCAAGTATAGGGGGAAGTGACCAATCTTAAAAATGTACTAATATTAATTAAGACACTATTCTATTATATCAGTGTATATATGTTGGTGTTAACATATTTTTCTCAGTCCCTTTTTATTCACTAAAGATTGCAGTAGAGGTTAAACAAATTGTTCTGAAATTTACCTGTTAATTGTAAAAATGTACTTTGAAACTATGACAAGATAGTTTGGTTAAATATCTTCAAGAAGTAGTATAGTATAAAGACCAATATCCCATCTTTAAAGAAACATTTTAGTTGAAAGTACAGAGAATGAAGTTTGTAATTTAATCACACTGTGACAGTATCTTGAACCTTATGTTAAATGAAAGAAGCTAGCCATGAATAACCAACCACATGTTGATGATTCGATTTATTTGACATACTCAGAATAAGAAAATCCATATGGACAGAATATAGCAGATGAGCTGCATGGACTAGGGGTACATTGGGGGACCAGAAAATTCCTACTGCTTCCTGCAGAGTTCTACCTGGAAGTGGTGATGAAAATATTTGTAAAACATTGTGATTAAGGCTTTAAAATTCCATGGATACACTGTAACAAATTTGTGTATGCATTTTAAATAGGTGAGTAATGTTTTATATGAATGAGTTCTCAAGAAAGCTGCTATGAGAAGCCTGGTCAAATCATTTGTAGTCAAGATATCACTTATTTTGAAATATCTCAATGTAAGCAAAGAAAATGTGCTATAGAATTAATGAAGCCACTGAATTAAATTGTAATACGGGTTCCACTTCCGTTTCAAATTTACTATATTGAAAGTCACCTTAGAAACCATTTCTTACTACCACAAAAAGAGAATAATGACAATAAAATAATGATAATGACAAGATTCAAGCATAGCACTTCCTACATTTTATGGAAGATGTTAGAGATCCATATTAAATAATAGAGGCAGAGTGGTGTAGAAATTTAGTTGTTTGATAGCCCCAGAACACTGGGGCAATAGAGGTAGATCCAAATAAAGAATAAATTATGATATTACATCCTTTTCCTATTATAATAAATTCTAATTAAAAATAAATTCTAATTAAAACTATTTTTAAGAAGTAAATTTGACAATGCTATTTTACTTAACAGCTTGGGGACTGTGTATTTTAAGAGCCTACAGTAGCTCACACGTGATGTTAATAAAATATGTCACTGATTTGGGGAAAATGTCCTGACTTAGAACAATGGCCCAGTAAGAGTTTAAATTTCTGCACACACAGGAGTATGGGATTTAGTCCAAAGCCCTTAGGCCACCTGGACAATGAATTCACCTTCTGGAGAGAAAGGATGCTTATATTACCTCCAGTGACTGTGTCAGACTCTACTCTGCCAGAAGCAATAAAGCCAAAGCAGTTTGCCACTTCTGCATTTATCAATAAAAATAATAATCATTGGAATTCCTACTTGATTTATAGCTAAGTCAATGAAAGTTTCCTCCTGTGATTTGTGGTAAACAATATGAGAACAATACTATTAAGATTGATGTACCATTGAAATTTATCTGAGAGCATTTACATGATGCTAACCGTATTGTTGAGCACCAGTGCAGTTACACTAGTATATATGTGTCTTCTTTTGATGGATGAAAAAATGAGATCTCCCCAGACAGTTCTCCATGGTGCTCACAATTATCATAGAGTCTCAATCTTGTCTGATCTAAACCAGCTAACATACATCATTCTACTTAAATCTTGACTGAGCAAGGACCTGCAATGGACAGTTCAAACAAGAAACTCAAATATCATGTTTTGGAGCAAAATATTCCTGGTTGGAAAAGTAAGAAGCATTATTTAATATACCTGAGATGTACTGAGAAGAGACTTTAAATGTTTTTCTTCTCACAGAAGCATGAGAAAATGCTATGATAATAAGTATTCACATTTGACAACACACACACACACACACACACACACACACACATATATATAGTCTCCAAGTATGTTCTATACCATAATGCATCCATGGTGTACTTAGAACTTGTCAATGTAAGGAAGAAATATTAAGAAAAACAAGCACTCACTGGGCAGTGATGGTATATGCCTTTAATTCTAGCTCTTGGGAGGCAGAGGCAGGTGGATTTCTGAGTTTGAGGCCATTCTGGTCTACAGAGTGAGTTCCGGGACAGCCAGGGCTATACAGAAAAACCCTGTCACAAAAACAAAACAAAACAAAACAAAACAAAAAAACACCAAGCATTCCATTTTGTTACTGGATTTAAAAAATCTCTACGAAATTTCTAAAACTGCAATAGCCAACTTAGAATGACAAGTATGGCTAAGGAAACAAACTACAAATGCTAATAGTTATAACAAAAGATTTTTAAAAACATAATATGGAAATGTAGCATTACTGAATTAAGCATTCATTTATTTCATACAAAATACATATATAGCACATTTAAGTCATATTATTTAAGTTCTTTGAATCTGTTATATTCCTTAAAAGAATTAAACAATTTCACTGGAAACACGGTAAGAAATTTCTATTATTTATCTGGAAATCATTCCTGAACATCAAAAGATAAATCTGAACACAGAGTTTTTATTTCCACTAACGCTATCAAGTTTTAAGAAACTCATAGTGTCTTAATTTCTAAGATAATTTTCATTTTGATCTGGAAACTTTTTGAATTAGAAGAAAATGGGAAGTAATCCGTTGAACAAAATAGTTCAATTTAAAAATAAATAAATAAATAAATAAATAAATAAATCTCTTTAGCATTTCTTCACTTTGTGTTTGAAGCCCCAGGGAAATATAAAATAAAATACATGAGGTTTTTTTTTTCCACTTTGTTGCATGAATACTCAACTTGTGGGAAATGAGCAATATTCCAGTTCAAACATGGCCTAGGAGGGAGAGAAGCAAGACTCTGTGACAAATGGGTAAATTAGGTAAGCTCATCCTGACTCCCTTGGTCCTTCCATCAAATGAGACTCTGATGTGATCAGCCCCATAGGATGCTATGAGAGTTAGGAGAAAGTCATTATTGTTGGCTCAGAAAATGATTGGCACATAAAAACTGTTCAGCTGTTGTATCGATATTCTTGCATTGCAGTTACTTTAATTAGTATTATTACTATTTCATACCTGGTTAAATCTAGCTTATAGCAATGCTGTGCCTGACACAACATCTTAGAAATTTAGGTATTTCTTTACTAGAGCTATGAAAATGGGAAAGAAAAAAGCAATTACCAACCTAATATTCTCCAAAGCCAGCATCTATGAGAGACTTCTAAAACAATTTAAAGCTTTCTGTCTGATGTGAACACATTGCTTATTGAAATTTTATATTAAATAGTCATAAAGTAAGAAGGTTATCTTCGTTTTTACAAGACAGTCAAAAATTAGTGATAGAGTTCTGTATACTTGTTAATAGAAGTTATATCCTATATATAAATTAGGTTATAATTTGTATTTTGCCTTGATCTAACACTTTCCCCTACATAAAAACTGTGTACTCATAAACAGTTTTCTGTACTTAGAGACAGACCCTATGTAAATTTTATACTTCATAAGCAAACATGTTAATTAGATGCTGGAAATTACTACCTCATCTCATTCAGCAACCACCATAAATCATATATCTACTAATGATTCTTCTGTTATATTTTGATTTTAGCTTTCTATATCAAGTTGAAGAAGAAAAAATATCCTGAAGATAATCCTTTTAAAATATCTCAGACTTTTTGAAGATTTTTTACTTTCTTACAAATTGTAAGAAATTATGGTTTTGCAGAATTTCTTTCTTAATGTTAGCACTGGGAAGGTACAAACAGGTTAACTTAAGAGTCATGAAAAATACTTCTCATAAAGTTACTGATAAGTCTAAAAAAAGATGGGGTATGTTTTTAAAAAAGAGTTGATGAAAATCACTGAGCGCTGGGATGAGTATTTATCTTTTCCTTCCCGTGAATCAGAGACATCCATATAATTTACATGCTTTTCTCCTACCTTTGATAACAGATAATAAATGTTAAGTGGGACCTCAGCATATATTAAGCACTTGGATCCTGCTCAGACAGCTTCCCTACTCATCCTGAGCATTTTTGTAAACTGGAGAAACAGGATGCATCACAGATCAATTCAATCAATCAACTTTAATCATAACAGAGGAATTAAGCTGCTTTTTAGGCATGATGCAATAGAGAAAATTGCTTGGATATTTTTTTAAGGCAGCAAACATCCCATAAGAGCTGTCATTTTGCTTTTACATCTGCTCTCTAAATATATGAAGTCTACATTTTCTGGAGGGATGTACAACAAGCCAGGCAAAGGCAGTAGGAATCTGGGGGCATAATGCGTGTATTTTATGTCATTTTAAACACAGCCATGATCACTGAGAAGAAATAAAGTCAGAGACAGAGCCCCAGAAGGGTTTTTTTCCCCTCCATTATTTGTTGCTTTCAGTATGTCAGCTGATTTTATAGTAGCAGTAATTTTAAATGCATTCTCCTCCTCTGTGAGATGCACTCTTTCAACCTTCCTAGAGGGGAGCTTGAGGGTCTGATTGATGGTCAGATGTGTACTCATATATATGTGACCATAAAGTACACTGGTAATTCCTCTTTGAATTTGGAAAGGCTAGAATCTTGCTGCCTTTCTTCCTGACATTTGAGAGAAAAATAAAAACCTCTCCTGCTATACAGAAGAGAACAATGTGTTTGGTAAACACATAGATTCTCAGACACAGATGCACACATGCAAAGCACACAGACATACATACACACACACACACACACACACACACACACATCTGCACACAACTATCCTCATTAAAAGTATTTTCACCTGAAAATAGTAAATTGTTCATAAAGTTGCATAAAGATAAGAAATTATATTTGATATATTGAAGTGGTAATAATTTAAGTCAAAGTAGAGTAAATGAAAAACAGATGATTTAAGAAAATAATTGTTCTGTACTCAATATAGTATTTGCTCCAATAATACATTTTGTGAACACTGCTCAATTTAACCTACATGATGGCTAGTGATAAGTGTTAATGTGACAGAAAGTAGAACCATGTGTCTATCAGCCTTATGGAAATACTTACAGCGGATTAACTTCATTATGTTAATTGAGGTGGGGAGACCTGCTCACCATGGGTGGCATCATTACTTGGTAAGGATTTGGCACTCTATAAATGGAGAAATGGAACTGAATTACAGCATACATTCATTAGTCTATCCCTACTTCAGGGTCCTGCTGCCTTGACTTTCTTCTGTAATGGATAATAATCAAAATAAACCTTGTACAAGAATAAAACCTTTTCCCCGAAATTTGTTTTGGTCAGAGTATTCATTATAGGAAAGGAAATCAAGAGAGCATGCTACTCTCACAAAGGGGGGAAAAAACGAGGTAGATTTAAGTATTTCTTACTTGAATAGATTCTCCTTCTAATAACACAATTATTTTCTGCCAAATATCTGACTGTCAGTGAGATAGCCAAAAAATAAGATAATGCAAGAACTATTTTATATGCCTTTCAGTATTTGAGAGTGAGGTTATCAGCTAGTTTGAGTAGTGTAAAATTTCTGACCAAGTCAATATTACTCCATGAAAATTACTTAACACCAAGTAACTACAACACATTCTGATAAAATAACAGAAAACCTACATTATCTATAGTATTTGAGGTTATAAATTTATTGTCAAGTTCTTGTTGTTCTTGTTGTCCAGTCACAGGCTGGAAGCAAAACAATACATTCTTTTTCTGACATGAGTTGCTGACAGTACATGTTCGATCAGCAGGGACTGAAGCTTGCTCCGGATTCTGAGCATCACAGTAATGACATTTTGAGCTAGATTATTCTATATAGTGGAGATATGGGACTATTCCATGCATGTAAAGAGTTCAGAGTCATTGGCATTAGTGTCGACCAGCTCGATGTCAATGACAAGTTTCTCTCAAGTTTACCAGAGAAAAAGTGTCCCCAACTATTGTCTAAATTGCCAAATTGAACCAGCCTACCCTTTTAGAGCCTTTACAACATTTTACAGCATCTTAGTTGGGTATGTGATTTATTCAGAACCCAAATTAGAATTTCAAAAAATGAAAGAAGTGACTTTTCATTTTTCAGAACCAGAATTTGAGTTGATCACTTACAACTGTAAACTAAAATATTAAGAAACAAATTGAGTTTGGAGAGATGGACCAGTAAGATAAGGAGGCTTTCAGATCTTTGAGAGGACATGGTTTGTTTTCAGTACCCAGTTTGAGCTTCTCAGCTCCCTCTGTAACCACAACTCCTGGGGACCCAACTCTGTGGATTCTACAGGAAAGTGTACTCACATGCACATAACCACATACAATACACATATATAGAATTTTAAATAATAAATAAAACATGAAGCAACTATAATAAATGAGAAAAGACAAATTTGGATGACATTGAAATATGGGCACATTAACCACAAACCTTAACCATCTAACCATCCTTGACCTTGCTTAGTGACCCATCCTCGCTTCTTTCCTTTAGGGATATTTGAGTTGGACTCTTTGACTTCTGATGAAGTGAAACTTGGTAAGTAAATATGTTTATTTTGAAAATAAATTATTCAATCAGATAGCTTTCTAAGCTAGAACTAATGTATCCTTACATGCATTTCTATGTCAATACCATATGTATAAAACATAATTCTATGCGGTATGTTTATGTTAATGACAAAGGCAAATGATAATGAATTCAGAACTCTTATCATAGTATTCACTCGATAATATATTTGACCCATAATTCTGCTAGTTACACTGATAGGTAGGGTAGGTAGCTATTCTGTAGCTAATAAGTTCAGTATTGGGATTTATTTATATATTTGTGTCTCCCATAAAGTCTAGTTAATTTGAGAATATCAGAACTTTAAATAGGTTTTTTGAAAAGATATACAAACAAAAGTATTTTCCTCACAATTATTGAATATGAACTCTAGTGAACTAATATTGCAATTCTGTCAATAAATAGGTTTACAAAGATAAGTAAGAATTTAGGAGAAAATGTGGAAGTGAATTCACATGGAAGATATTCCTGCATTCACTCTCTCCTATTTCTATTGAAATTTAATAGTACTGTCTCTTCTACAGCATCCTAAACAATGATGAAAATAAAAAGTACATTATAGGATTTGCTCAATAGTTCATCTTAGAGAAATAAATATTCAAGATCACTAAACTCTACTGAATTCTCACTATATAATTGCCCATAGTTGTATATAAACTTAGTCTTGACTGGTATGCTTTTGTAGACCAATGGTGAGTAAAACAAATGAGGTATCAAATATAAAAATGACAAAATAAAAAGTGTTTGCTATACGATTTTATCTGTTATCAAGCTTCACTTACATATCTGAATGATAAACATTGGGCTGGCCAGATGGTTCAATGCACAAGAGTGCTTGCTAGGTAAACCTGAGGGCTTGAGTTCAGATGCCCAGCATCCCTGGGAAAAGGAAAGTTGCTGACACCATGCATCTCTACCCCAGTGTTAGAAGTATGATGTGTTGTAGGAGACAAGGAGAGAGTTAGGACTTGGTGGCTATCCCATGTAGGCAAAATACTCAAGATTTCAGTGTCTGTTAGAGACTGTTTTCAGGGACTAGGCCATCATCTCCAGGACTCTCACTCTCTTCCTCCCCACATATTGACATACACATACATTCACACCGTACATGCAAAACAACAACAACAACAACAACTAAAACCAAAAAGAAATTACAATGGATATTAGTACCATAGAAAAAATAGGCATTGATAATTCTGAAATGTTGTTTCAACTCTTACATTATTTAAGCCTATCTATTTCTGTAAACAATCTGTCCTGGATGGGTTGAACCTCTCCATTCAATCTATTTTTATCCTTTATGCTTACCATCAATGTTATTTTGCTATGCTTTACATTCTACTGTTACTCAGGAAAGTGCATCTGTGTGGTAGTCATTAAGTTTCTTGATGCCAATAGTCCAGAACATTCTCTCCTTAGGAAAAGGAAAAAAGAAATAATAATAATAATAAAATCAACCAACCCTAACCTTTCATCAAAACAGCCTCTTATCAAGCCTCACTTTATCCACCTTAAATAATGTAGCCATCGGCTCTAAAAATGGAAGTACAATGATGCTGCTTTCTTCCTTGAAGAATGGTTCTTGAAGAATGATTGCCTTTAAAGTAAAATGCTTGCTATTACATCTGAAAGCCTGTTTTAATCATTGGTGCCTTTATGTATTATACAAATATTCAAGACCTTTTTACTTTTTTTCACTGCACATTGCTTTAAAAAAGAACAAAACTTCACGGGAATGTTACCCTTACAATTTCACAAGGGAGAGAATACCAAGAATTTTCTAAGCTCATTTGAAGTCTAAGAAGACTATTGTACCCATTTTTAAAACCTGATCAAAATTCAGTCTGCTGTTTGTTACTAAATTATGTATCTCTGAAGCATAAATGTGTTGGCTTTAGAAAGTTACAAATTAGTACATTTCCATATGACTTGGGAAAATGTAATTTTAACCAATTTTGTTTGGGGTGAAAAATACTGTTTGCATTATTTTATAACACAAGGGAGCTGTCAGCCCACATGGTCATCCAATTTCTGTGGCAGAGAGAGCTTCCTTGCATTTCAAATGCTAGGCAATAAAGCTTCTACTTTTCACATTAATGCCACTGGTAACCTATAAAAATGCTTGCTTTATACACCTTATTTTGCAGTAGAAAATGTGGCAAGTCTAACAAAAGAATTTGGTGCCTTCTTCGATAGATATTCCATTTCTCACTCCATTATCTTTAATTCAAAAGTGTGAAACACCATTTGGAGCTGTCCTGAAACTTATTATTTTTAATCCTTTTCAGATATGCTGATTTTATTGTATTCTAGAGGAGTTTGTGCCAGATCCTCTCATTGTCCTCTCCAAAGTTACTAGACTGAAGTCCTTTGTTCTCTTAGTCAGTAGAAGTAGATATTACAGTTTTCAGAAATACGAATTTCAAGACTGAAAACTAAGCCTTACAAACAAATGGGAAAAGAGCCATTAAATTGCACATAGTAATTTAAAAAAATAAAAAGCACGGATGATGTAACCACAAATAAAACACGAAATGTAATAAGAGTATGTAAAATATGAATGGATTAAAGAACATATAGAAAAGTAGGAAAAGAGATGAAGAGTTAACATGGCATGCAGTAGTACTTTAGAAGGAACACACATCATATAGCACTGTCACTTGAGGGGAGCAGGGGTTCTATTTTTTCATTTTTAGGCATTATTTAACATGCATATTTAGTCTCCTTATATCAAGTCGTATCTGTAAAGTGTGGTAGTAGCAATTCCACTCCAAATGTAAAATAATATTTTCCACG
The DNA here is from genome assembly GCA_019843815.1 of Montemys delectorum. NCBI lineage: Eukaryota > Metazoa > Chordata > Mammalia > Rodentia > Muridae > Montemys > Montemys delectorum. The sequence goes on from JADRCD010183457.1 coordinate 18,091, forward strand.
GCAGTTATTTTTACCAAAGGATACCAGCAAACTTTTACTTATGGAGACAGAAGTTGGTGAAAAGGCCAAAACACTGCCAAACATCTCGAATTCATGGGACAGAAAATTATCTGATCAGACTGATAGTACCAAGATAGTATCATAGACGTTACGAAATTGATAAATGCTATTAGTGATTCCTTTAACAATGATCAAGCTAAACTAATTTCTGATTGTTCTTGTATTTGAAATCACTTTGTATGGCCCAAATGACCATTTGATTATTACCTATAGCATATATCTATCTATCTATCTATCTATCTATCTATCTATCTATCTATCTATCTAT
>JADRCD010183457.1:19316-46445 GCA_019843815.1 Montemys delectorum
ACACACACACACACACACACACACACACACACACACACACACACACATGCCACTCCAAAGTACCCAACAATCTTGGCATCACAGATGCAGCAAGATAGAAATATACCAGGCTTCTCTGCTGCTAAACACAAACAGAGTTGCTGTTCAATTTCAATTAATAGACTTATTTAGCCTCAACTGTTTTTCTGTTTATTCAGAGTAAGGATAAACTTTGCCCTCAAAAGAACTTTTACAGAAATCTTCTATTTCTATTCCTATTTTTATGAGTAATTGGGAATGCAGACAATGAAAATCAGGTGCATTTGGGAAAGTACACACACAAGAGTATAAGGACTGTGTGATCTCTGTCACATCAGAACTGCCTTAACTATACTTCCTAGGAATGAAACTTTTCCTCATGAACTTCAAAACAGGACGCACCAAATGGTCAGTCTGTGACCTCCCCCAGCCTCAAGCTGGCTGAACCAGACCTTGTCCTTGCCACAAAACAACTAGCCAATTTAGGGTGGAGTTCCAGCAATAAAGAAAGCCCTTTGGTCCTGCCACTTCTCTGCTTCTCTAGAAGTTCCTACTAGGAGCCACGCCCTGCTGAGCTGCTTCACCAGCCTTCAGGACAGAACAACAAGATGCTAATTAGGCCACAAGATCCTGGCTTACTGGGGGATGGGTTTCCCTGCCTATGTAGTCTCAGACTTTGAAATATTGGACCTTGATCAGAACCTTTTGACTTGGTCTGGTTATTTTTCTCACAGGAAGTCTGATTCCCCTATTTTCCCCCAGGCCCCTGCCTCTCTTTCAGGAACCCGGTTTGTGTAGCTGCTGGCAGCTACAAGTGCCATTAGTAATGTAACCCAAAACCTCTTTACAGTTTATTCTCTTTTATATTCATTTGCTCTATATAAAAGTATCTAGCTACTTTGCAATGTATTTGGGCACTTATTTCATTCTTGAATAAATGTAGCAAGCTGGAAACAAGGCCAAACAGTGACCTATCCACCAGTAACAGTAGAACTCAATTTTGTACTAAACCATGTATATGCTTATCATGTTGTATTGAAATTTTTTTCTTTTTTTGTCTTTTATATATTGATTTATTCGTTTACACTCAAGATTTCATTCTACCCAGGTCCACCCTTTGACTGTTACACATCATGTACTTCCTCTCCACCCTCTAATCCACACCCAACCAAACCTCTAATGTCCCTGGAGTCTCCAGTTTCTTGAGGATTAGATACATCTTCTCTGACTACACCCAGACCTCACAGTCCTTGCTATATATGTGTTGGGGGCTTCACATCAAGTAGTATCAAGAATGTCTTTCAAGCAACATGAAAGATTTGTATTAATTAAAACTGAGAAGCCTTCTTCTTAAGCTTCATGTACTCTGTGAATTGTATTTTGGGTACTATAAGCTTTGGGGCTAATATCTACTTATCAGTGAGTACCATGCGTGTGCTTTTGTGATTGGGTTACCTCACTCAGGATGATACATTCTAGTTCCATCCATTTGCCTAAAAATTTCATGAAGTCATTGTTTTTAATAGCTGAGTAGTACTCCATTGTGTAAATTTATCACATTTTTTGTATTTGTTCCTCTGTTTAAGGACATCTGGGTTCTTTCCAGGTTATTGCTATTATAAATAAGGCTGCTATGAACATAGTGGAGCATGTGACCTTGTTCTAAGTTGGAGCATCTTTTGAGTATATGCCCAGGAGTGGTGTAGCTTGGTAGTCAAGTAGTACTATATCCAATTTTCTGAGGAACTGCCAAACTGATTTCCAGCGTGGTTGTTCCAGCTTGCAGTCCCACCAAAAATGAGAGAGTATTCCTCTTTCTACACATCCTCGCCAACATCTGCTGTCACCTGAATTTTTGATATTAACCATTCTAAATGTTGTGAGGTGGAATCTCAGGGTTGTTTTTGATTTGCATTTCCCTGATGACTAAGGATGTTGAACATTTTTTTTTAGATGCTTCTTGGAATTCAATATTCGTCAGTTGAGAGAATTATTTGTTTAGCTCTGCTCCCCATTTTTTAATAGGGTTATTTGGTTCTCTGGAGCCTAACTTCTTGAGTTCTTTTCTTTGTATATATTGGATATTAGCCCTCAATTGGACATAGGGTTGGTAAAGAAATTTCCCAGTCTGTTGGTTGCCATTTTGTCCTATTGACAGTGTCCTTTGCCTTACAGAAGATTTGCAAGACAAAAATGTGGATGCTTTGGTCCTTCTTAGAAATAGGAACAAAATACCCACAGGAGAAAATACAGAGACAAAGTGTGGAGCAGAGACTGAAGGAAAGGTCATCCATCCAGAGACTGCCCCTCCTGGGAATCCATCCCATAAACAGTCACCAAATGCAGACATTGTGGATGACAAGATGTGCTTGCTTACAGGAGCTTAAGATAGCTGTCTCTTGAGAGGCTCTGTCAGAGCTGGACAAGTACAGAAGCAGATGCTTACAGCCAACCATTGGAATGAACATGGGGACTCCAGTGGAGGAGTTAGAGAAAGGACTGAAGGAGCTGAAGGAGTTTGGAACCCCATAGGAAAGACAACAATATGAACCAACCTGCCCCACCCCCTGCTCCCACAGAGCTCCCAGAGACTAAACCACCAACCAAAGTATACACAGGAAGGGATCCATGGTCCAAGCCGCATATGTTGCAGAGAATGGCCTTATCAGGCATCAGTATGAGGAGAGGCCCTTGGTCCTGTGAAGGCTCAATGACCCAGTGTAAGGAATGCCAGGGCAAGGAGGCAAGAGTGGGTGGGAGGGTGGAGGACCACCCTCATAGAAAAAGGGAGGAGGGGGATGGGAGAGTGAGATTCTGGGCAGAAACTGGGAAAGGGGATAACATTTAAAATGTAAATAAAGGAAATAGCCAGTAAAAAAAAAAAAAAAAAAGTCGGTTAGTGGTGGTACACTCCTTTAATCCCAGCACTTGGGAGGCAGAGGCAGGAGGATTTCTGAGTTCAAGGCCAGCCTGGTCTACAGAGTGAGTTCCAGGACAACCAGGCCTATACAGAGAAACCCTGTGTCTTAGTCAGGGTTTCTATTCCTGCACAAGACCAAGAAGCAAGTAGGGGAGGAAAGGGTTTATTTGGCTTACTTCCACACTGCTGTTGATCACAAAGGAAGTCAGGACTGGAACTCAAGCAGGTCTGAAAGCAGGAGCTGATGCAGAGGCCATGGAGTGATGTTCCTTACTGGCTTGCTTCCCCTGGCTTGTTCAGCCTACTCTCTTATAGAACCCAAGACTTCCAGCCCAGGGATGGCACCACCCACAAAGGGCCCTACCCCCTTGATCACTAGTTGAGAAAATACCTCATAGCTGGGTCTCATGGAGGCACTTCCCCAACTGAAGCTCCCTTCTCTGTGATAACTGCAGCCTGTGTCAAGTTGACACACAAAACCAGCCAGTACAATTGACCCCTTGTCAATTTGACACACAAACACATCACTATTAAGCCTCAACCCTTATTTTCTTATTCATCCCCAAGATCTAAAGTCCCACAGTCTTTACATATTAAAAGTTCAATCAATTTAAAATGTTCAATATCTTTTAAAATTCAAAGTCTCTTAACTGTGGGCTCCACTAAAATACATTCTTCCTTCAAGAGGGAAAAATATCAGGGCACAGTCACAATCAAAAGCAAAACCAATGTCTGGGATCCAACTAACAATCTTTGGGGCTCCTCTAAGGGCTTTGGTCACTTCTATAGCTCTGCCCTTTGTAGCACACTTCTTGTCTTCTGGGCTCCAGATGCCTGTACTCCACTTCTGCTGCTGTCCTTGGTGGTCATTGCATGGTACTGGTGGCATTCCCAAAACACTGCTCTAACTAGGCTTTACCAATAGTCTCGCATAGACTATCTTCACGGTGCCAAGCCTCAACTCCTTTGCATGACACCTTCAGTCCTGGGCCATGAATTGCAAACTGAGACTACACCTTCACCAATGGCCTTCCATGGCCTCTCACTGTGCCAAGCCTCAGCTGCTCTCCATGACTCCTTCGTGCTGTCAAAACCAGTACCACCTGGGTGACTCTTACACATTACCAAGTCTTGCTGTAGCACAAGGTACAACCTTGGCTATCTCTGGAACACAACCTCTTTGTGCTCTCAGAAAACACTTCCCAGAAGATATCACCTCAATGATGCTGGTCTCTTCTAAATCACTGCTAATTTCTTAGCTCCAGCTAACCAGCATCAATAGTCCCAGCGATGCAAAGTTTTCACTTTAGTAGTTCTGGTATCTTGTTAATCACAGGTGATACTTCAGCCCCAGCTAACCAGAACCACAGAATCTTCACAATCAAAACAACATGGCCCTGATAAGAGTCTTTAATCTTCCCTCTGAAATTTCACGAGCCAGGTCTCCATTTTCTGCACTGTTCTCAATGTGATCTTCCGAGCTCCTACAGAACATCCCACAGAGTTCTTAACAATCAGTGGCTCTTCTAGCTCAAAGTTCCAAAGTCCTTCTACAATCTTCCCCAAAACATGGCCAGGTTGTCACAGGAATACCCCAGTATGCTGGTACCAATTTGTCTTAGTCAGGGTTTCTATTCCTGCACAAACATCACCAAGAAGCAAGTTGGAGAGGAAAGGGTTTATTTGGCTTACTTCCACATTGCTGTTGATCACAAAGGAAGTCAGTACTGGAACTCAAGCATGTCTGAAAGCAGGAGCTGATGCAGAGGCCATAGAGTGATGTTGCTTCCCCTGGCTTGTTCAGCCTGCTCTCTTATAGAACCCAAGACTTCCAGCCCAGGGATGGCACTATCCACAAGGGGCCCTACCCCCTTGATCACTAATTGAGAAAATGCCCCACAGCTGGGTTTCATGGAGGCACTTCCCCAACTGAAGCTCCCTTCTCTGTAATAACTGCAGCCTGTGTCAAGTTGACACACAAAACCAGTTAGTACACTCTGTCTTAGAAAAAAAAAAAAAGAGGCAGGTTAGTGGTGGCATACTCCTTTAATCCCAGTACTTGGGAGGCAGAGGCAGGAGGATTTCTGAGTTCGAGGCCAGCAGAGTGAGTTCCAGGACAACCAGGGCAATACAGAGAAACCCTACCTCGAAAAAAAAAAAAGTAGCCTAAGTAAAATCTCAAATAAATTTTAATTGTTATAAAGAGATTTAAGTAAATAAAAGAAATCTTGACTCATTGAATGGCACATAATTCAGTCCTTTCTTTTCCAACTCAACCAGTGTCTCTCAATTTACTTTTCCATGCAACACAAAGCTCATGAATATACTATATAGTCTTGAATATTATTCTGTGAACTTATTTGTAGTCTTCTTTGCTCATATACTACCTTTTTGACGACTTAAAATTTTATTTAAGGGTTAGAATTGAATCTGTATTACATTGTATTTTTTTACTTTTGTAATTATTTTATATGTTTGGATACATCACTATATCTTAGACTATACAAATACATGTTGAAATCTTCTCTTATTTTAATTCATGCATTGTATTCCTTAGAATGAGTATGGTATTTATATTTTAATGTACTCTGATGTGTTTAAAATAGTCTTATGTCATCACATTAAAGGTTAGAAGTTGATCGAGTACAAATTTCAAGATAAGCATGGCACTTGCAATTTCTGCAGCATACAGGTGTTTGAGTTTTTATATTTATACTTTTAAATGCTTATTTATTTTAAATAAATGATACAATCTTCAGGGACAATTTCAAATGGAGGCTAGAATCACACTTATTATAGTAGGGAATTGTGCTTTACATGTATTCTGGAACAAAAGGTTTTCACTTATTTATTTTTTTGGTTTGTTTTTATTCACAAAGAAGAACCTAAACCATTCAAATGTCATCTGTTCTAGACTTTTGAGGAAACTTTGCACAAGCAAGAGGATAGGGCTAGAAGTCAGCATGCTAGGAATGATACTTAATACCCAAACATTGAACTGAAGTCAGGGACTCCTATGGTTCAATTAGGAGGATTGAAGAGTCTGAAGGGGAGAGCAAACCCTATAGAAAGACCAGCAGTCTCAACATATGAAGACCACAGGGAGCCCCCAGAAGCTGAGCCACCAACCAGGAGCATCCACAGGCTGGTCTAAGGCCCCTGGCACAAATATAGCAAAGAAATAAATTAAAGCCACAGTGAAGATTGTCTCTAAATTTCTGTGTTCAGTGGATGCCACCTTAAATCACTCTGCACAAATTATCACCCACATTAAAATACTCAGGCTTGTAGGTCTTCATTTGTCCTCCTGGTCTTAGTAATTTTAGGCTTTCACATGGCATTCTGCAGAAGTTTGGGACACTGAGAACTTGTCATGAATACCGTGGATGCTGTGTTGTATTGTGCTGTCAGTCCACGCACAGTGGCTGTTTTGAGTTTAGCCTGTAGCTCACTTGGGTATCATCTCCATGGTAACTTGTTTACAAGGGCTGAAATACAAGCTGAAAAATTCAAGGTTAGCTTTTCCTTTGTTGCTGTTTTGATGTTTTTTGGCAATCAGAATAATCTGGCTAGAAGACTTGATTTAAACAGTCTCATGGCAAGCTGAGCCAAAATAGAACTCCATACAAAATGTGCTTTCTTCATCTCCCTTTAAAAAATAAAGGAGAGAGAATTCAAACTGATCTTTAATCAGAAACATCAGTTATAATTCCCTTTCATATTCCGGAACAACTGTCCTCTTGCTGCACTTTACAATCGCATCATGGGAAATAGGTCTAAGCCCTTGAGTCTTTTGAAGTAATCATTTCTGTGTGTATATGTTCTTCCTTAGATGAGGAATTTGGTTTGTTTGCTTGTTTGTTTGTTTGTTTGTTTTAACTGACATTGTAGTGAAATAGAAAAGGAACAGTTTAGTACCTGTGCTAAATCTTGTCACCCTCCAAGAAATGAACTTCGGGATTCTAAAAATGGACTGAATTTTCAATATTATACAAATTATACTCTTTCAAAAATAGTTATAAAGGAACTCAAGTTATAATGATAGTCTAGTAGAATGCTTATTGTCATTATGAAAAAATGATTTATTTATTTATTTATTTATTTATTTATTTATTTATTTATTTTTGGTTTTTCGAGACAGGGTTTCTCTGTGTAGCTCTGGCTGTCCTGGAACTTACTCTGTAGACCAAGCTGGCCACGAACTCAGAAATCTGCCTGCTTCTGCCTCCCAATGGCTGGGATTAAAGGTGTGAGTCACCACTGCCTGGCTTTTTATTTTTGAAAAAATTATTATTTTTTTAAAAACAGAACTAGCATTTTATGTTTGTTTGTGTCTTAAATTAAGTCATATTTTAGATCATAATTCTACAGACCCTTGAAATTTCCACTAAGTAGTGGACAGTAAAACAACAACATTTTATATTTTCATTGCTTTTTATAACATACTTTTGAATTCGAGTGAACCTTTGAATAATTCAACACATCTTCTAAAACTAGAACACAATATCCAGTACAATTCTATCATTAAAAGTATCATCATGTAGAATAGTATTGATCTGCAAATATAATAAGGGGCCAATTAGCATAAAGGTGATGATTTAAGCATAATGGAAGACAGATTTTAATACACACCATTGCATTTAGATTTAGCATTGCTGATGTAGGAACAATGGAAAGATGATCAACACACTGCTCTTCCCTTAAGACTCTTCTTGACCCAAATCTTCGCCATCCTTCTGTATCCAAGACGTGTGTGTATATCAAACAAGCAGCATTAGATGTTATAATAATTGTTTTACTTGCTGCTCTCACCTGTAAATTGCCATCAACCATGTCAGTTATATTAACATTGCTTAGAAACAATACTTTCTTATGGTTGGTAATCTTTCTAGGATGTTCTTATTGTTGTCTTTTCTCAGAGAATAAACCTTCTGGGGATTTTATTTTTGTCATTTCCAAAGCTAATTTGTGTATTATTTTATTTCTTTATACTAGGTTGGAGAAAGAAACAGGCAGGCTCTTGTTCCTTATACTATACATCATGTATACTAGGAGCTGTGTTAAACACATGCTAAATTTAAAAGAATGCTAACAAGAGCTTGATAAAAGAGTATGCATACGTGCAAGACAGGTATGGCAAACTGCCTGCACTCTAAACATAAGTAAAGAAGGGTCACAGAAATGCCATGTATGGACTGGCTAGATGAACTAGCTGAACCAGAAAATGTTCAGTTCAACTAGAAGATCCTCCCTCATGTACAAGGTGAAGAACAGTTAGAGACCCCTGACTTTCATGATGACACCAAGTCTGCGTGATAACACATGTACCTGTACATTTACAAACATGCATACACAGTCACACATGTACCTACATACATACATGAGAGTATACTCAGACAAACACACATACACACAGACACACACACACACACACACACACACACACACACACACAAGTAAATTAACACTTTTGAGGACATTTTTTACTTTTTTTCTAAAACTGCAATTGAAATGTCTTAGGATCCTTTACCTAGAAAGAATAATTTTCATTCAGGCAATGATTTGATTTTATAATTCAAATGTAATTGTGCTAAATAGAATCTATTTATTAAAAATAGACCAGACCTTACTGAGTTTTGAAAATACAAACAGGCTGGGGGATTCTATTTACATAGAGTGCTATATTCTCTGTTTTATACCAGGGTCTTTAGCTTTCTCATCTCTAGCTACTTAGCTCATTCTGTTGTGAATGATTGAGGACAGTTTTATCTGCAGTACTATACATTTAGTGCACAAATTTCAAGTTCAAGTAAGAGTCTTAGATCTTCATCACATATATATATATATATATATATATATATATATATATATATATATGAATATTCAGAATACAAAGATAACAAAACAAAAAATTTGCAAATCAGACATTTTATTAGAAAATAAATTCTTTCAATTACTCTTTGATACAAGATTGAAGTAACCCACAGATGACCCCAATTTAAATGAAAAAGTTCACTTTAATCGATTTACTTCCAACATGGCTGCAACCAGAGACCAATAAAAACCTACAGAGTAGCACACAGGTGATTTTCACCACACATTATGGGTTTGGTTTGGAAATAAATAGTAAAGGATGGTGATTTTCCCTTCATGAATGGGTATTAAAATAGATGCACCCACTGCCAATGGTGTTATAGGAACTGAACTGCAAAGATCGTTATATGTTGTCAACAACACAAGAAACAACACGCTTCTTCCATCCTCTAAACTCACCATTTTCTTTAATTAAGCTCACACTGCGGAACCTTTTTTTTTTTTTTTCTTATGAAAGATAGAATTTAAGAAATGGTAAACTGGGTATCAGAGTGAATTTAAAATTCACTCTTCCACATTGTAGAGAGCAGGGACATTGAAAATCATGCTCTAGAAATGTGAGGTTAAAATATACATGTATAGAAAACTCCAAAATTTGTTGCTGATAAACTCATCAATTTATAATAAAATGAATAAATAACAAAACGGATACAAAAATGACCAGCATCCCAAGTCCTCAATTCTGATGTCTGGTAGCTGTATTTACCAAAAACTGTGATCAAGCTACGCATCACTTGAGAAAATGAGATAGATATAGTCAAGCGTGTTTCTATGGTGCAGACATTGTGGTAACAGCACATTTTCACAATATGAACATGCCAGCTACTCCCCTTCAGAATCCTCTTTTCAAATGGCATTCTGTTCATAAGGGTTTCATTGTTTATTAATTCTTCATTCCATTTTCTCTGGTTGCCAATGAATTAATATTCAGACAAAAATAGATCATTTTAACTCATATTATGATCAATAAGAATGAAAAATCAAAAACAACCTAGCATTCTCCACATTTGCCTCTAAACTGATTGCACTGACTTACTATTTCACCTAAGTAATTATAATAACATATAAATAAATTATCTTCTTTGAATGATTAACAATTATTAATTTCATCAAATCCATATAGATACAATAATAGCTGAGAAGTAACTAGATAGTATTTCTTGATTACAATAATCCCTACTACTAGACTTCTAAACTAGTTAGCAATATTAACACAATATGTAACACCTTGTTATTTGTGTGTGTATACATATATATATATATATATATATATATATATGGTATATCAATGCATATAAACAAGAAAGGTCTTGGATAGAGAAAAATAATATTGATATTTTTATTAAATATTTTCTTTATTTAAATTTCAAATTTTATCCCCTTTCCTCATTTCCCCTTCGAAAATCCCTCTATCTCGTCACCCCTTTCCCTCTCACTAACCCACCCACTCTCGTTTCCCTGTCCTGGCATTCTCCTACACTAGGGCATCAAGCCTTCACAAGACCAAGGGCCTCTCCTCTCACTGATGCCCAACAAGGCCATTCTCTGCTACATATGCAGCTGGAGCCATGGTCCCTCCCCCCCACCCACATCATAGTATTTTAAATTAGGGTGCCATAGTCCTTTATTCTTATAACAAACATGTTGACTGGAAAACCAGGAAAGTAAGAAAATTCTCTCTTGAGAATGTCTTATTTACTGTTTAAAGTTGAAACATATTTGTTATACTGTTATTCTCTTGGGAAAAAAAACCATGATGAGTAAATAAGTAACACATGATGGGAGGGCAGACACAACTAAATCTCACACAAGATGGGACACAAAAATGAAGAGATTGAATATTTAAAGTGCACTTGTATGAAGTCCAACTTAACAAATTGGTAGCTGAAATACTGACTACCAAATGGTTATGGTTATCTTCAATCAGTAATAATAGGACTGCTGTAAGGTAATGTCTTTTCTGATATAAGCTAATGTAGAGAATAGAAAGCTAAATGCGTAGGGGACCAATGAGAATAAAATTCTAGATTCAGCAGGCAGTGGTGGCGCACGCCTTTAATCCCAGCATTTGGGAGGCAGAGGCAGGCAGATTTCTGAGTTCGAGGCCGCCTGGTCTACAGAGTGAGTTCCAGGATAGCCAGGGCTATACAGAGAAACCCTGATTCAAAAAACAAAAAACAACAAACAAACAAACAAACAAAAAACCCAAAATTTAGATTCAGTAACAAAGTCAAAAGTTCTGCAGTAGGGAAAAGTCTGATAAATCCTAGTGAGAAATGTGAGGATTAAATAACTGTATTATTGAAGATACACAATCACATTGTAAATTTGAAATAAGCATAATTATTTTAAGTGATAATATTATACCTATTTTAAAATTTTGTTTCCTGTTAAATTTAAATTTAAATTTCAGAAACCAACCTACAATAGCACCACTCATTTTAAGATATTTTGCAACAAAATGAAGAACTATTTTCTATTTTTTCCTTCAATAAAATGCACTGATAAAAATTATTGAGGCCTGAAATATGAAATTTTCCTGAAATTAATTAATAAGAACCATGAAAAATTGGTTCACTCCCTGAGTTGAAAAGAAGAAAATTAATAGATTAGGGTAATTAATTCCTACATCTTGTATGTTTAAGGGCCTGCTTATATGTGCCAACAATCTTTTGGCTGTCTCCCAAGTAATAAGATGCTGGATTTTTTTTCTTATTTCTTTTTTTACTTTAACCATAACATGATTATGCAGAATCTTCTAAGCACAGAGTTCAATACTGGCAGCAAATGCTTTTCTAATTGCATCAATTCAGCCGTTATATTTTTTCTTAAACATAATTTGAATTCCTGAAAGTATCTATTTGTTGATGTCCTTTCTTATGGGTTGTTTTAGAATACCTTCTAAAAGTGATTATAAATCATCATCTGTTTGCTAGTCAGTTTGAAAAATATGTAAATTAGTAGTACTATTGTTAAAATTTTTATGTATTATGTCATAGTTAACAATATTTATGGTTTATATGGAATATAGTCATAGGAGAGAGAGATAGCAGATAATACACATACAGCAAACAAATTCTGAGTTTGAAAAGGATATTCCTGAGTGAAGAAAGAAGAGGGAAGTGGAAAATATATCTCCAATTAAATATAGAAGACAGTTGTAGAAATACTTTCAGACAGCCTGCAAAATCATTTTAGGTGAGGATTTAAAAGTTGTTATTTTCTCCTTTGAAAAGATAATTTTAATAGTTTTCCTTTAACTGTTTGAAAAAGAACATTTGCATGATTGAAATTGATTTCATTGAAGATTGAGAGGAAACAGTGGATGTTAAAATCAGCTCATCATAGAAGCTTTGAGAGAGAAAATTCAAGTTGTAAGTGCAAGGAAGATAGGGTAAACAGTTCTTACGTACATCAATGCCAATATAAGAGTAAATTTTGGTCAATATAAGAAATTCTTTAGTTATTTTGATAGTAATTTAATATATTTATAATGGTCATTTTCTTTCCCAAGCTCAAGGATAAAAAATCATGTTAAGCATTTTCAGGGACTGGTATAAGAAAGAGCCAGCAATACCTGAAGATATACCTGAGATTCTACACTGTGTACTTAACAAGAACAAAGCCCGTGACTTGATCCCCAGCACTGCAAAATGAATTAAAGTGATGGTGATAAACACTGGTCATCAGAGAGATTAAAAGTTATCCTCTGCAGATAAATGAGGATATTAGGTAATTTTTTAAAATGGAAAAGTAACTTTTATTCACCAGCTATAATTGTCATCTCAGAAGTTTACTGCTAAAACAAGAAAGTTTTTCCTTTCTTGTTTCTTGTGAACTCTGTCTAGCTGGTTCAACACAATTGTTCTAGGGGAAAAATAAAACAAAACAAATCACCAAAAAACCAAGAACCAAAACAAACCAATCAATCAAACAAACAAAACTACCACCACCAACAACAAAACTCTCCACTCTGACTAACTGTTTCAAAATACCTTCTCTTGGATTCCCACTAACGTGCTCTATTTGGCCTCAAAGTAACCCTGGCAATCTGTTCCAATCATCTGGATCCTTTTGATTCTCTGACTCAATCTGTCTTCACTTGCAAACTTTTGCTGTAAACCTGTAGCAGTAAAACTGCCTCCTCTCATTGTACAAATTGAAAGGAACTCAACAGAACTCCACTGCATTGCCAGAACTCAACTGAACTGCATTTCACTTAGACATCATTGTTTTGGATTTAAAGTGTACACTTAATGCTTGTCTTTATTCCAGCCAAATCTTACTGCAATCTAGAATGTATCTCTAGCCAGCCAGATCACATAGGCCTAGAATATCTATGGATGTGATCCCTTGCAAGAGCAGCCAAGCTGTTGGATTAGAATTCCTCTACAAGAATATTAAATTACACCATGACTTAAAACCAATAAGAGCAAGCTAAATACCCACAGGATGACTTTATGTAAAGAAAAACATGGGAAAATTGTCTGAATTGCTGATGGAAGCAGAACAGACCACAGATTCCACTAACCAGTGACATATAGCATGTGAAACCAGACAAGAATGTAACAAGACCTAAAAAGCCTATTTAATGTACAATTATCTCGTTGTCTTGTACACACATATACAAATGAAGAAGTGACTGACAAGCATCTTTGAGCCAGGAGTCCCTGGCTAAATACAAAGTATGTTTTGGACAATTTCACTCTCAGCAGCGCACCTAAAGCTTACATATATTGATTGGAAATGTATAGAAAGAATCTTTATTAGTTAATGGGGTATAACTGCAACATTTAATGGTTTACTGCGGGGGCCTGGTGGCTCGCTACTGCAGCCTGGGTCTCTCTCTCTGCAACTGAGGCCTGTGGCGGGGCACATTAGTCAAAAAAGAAGCAGTGTATAAATGAGGTATTTTATTATAGGAAAGAGAAAATAGGCCAGTCAAGTAGAGAGAAGGAAAGGAGAGGAGAAGAGGAGAGAAAGAGAGAGAAAGGAGAGGAAGAAAGCAAGAGAGGAAGAAGGCAAGAGAAAAGAACAAAGAGCAGAAAGGGGAGGAAAAATGCAAGAGAGGAAACAAAGAGCAAGAGAGAGAAGGAAGAAGGCAAGAGAGCAATAGAGGAAGAAAAGAAGCAAGAGGGGAGACAAAGAGCAAGAGAGGAGACAAACCAAGAGTGAGGGGAGGGGACAAGTCACCCTTTATATTGTATGGGGCATAGCTATCTGTCTTTGGGGCGAGGCATGCTTGGCTGTGGTCAGATGATTGGGGATAGGGTTCAGTTAGAATGCTGGGAGCTTAGGACATTGTCTGCCTGATAGAGCACTATCTCCTGCGGGGGCAGCTGTGAGGGGTTGTGACAGAAACAGGAGCCAAAGATTCAGTAGTTATAGCCGAACTCCTGCCTTCTGCAGGCAGAAGCTGCCCACTAGAGCTCCAGAGTTCAAGGCCAATTACTGAGCCTAAGTTGCCTGAACAGACCACTGCCCTGCAGTTTACTGGGTATGTACTCTTTTCATCACAATTCCCATATAATTTTTTAAATTAACAATCAAACATGAACAACTAACTAGCTTTGGAGAATGGGGATCATGTTATAAGTTATTCTAGCAACACATCTGAAATTTCTCAATAATTATATCATAGTGCATCCAATGTGTATTGTCCGCATATAAAAAGAAACAGGCAGAAATCCTTTTGTTGTTGTTGTTGATGTTGGTTTTTTTTGTTTTGTTTTGTTTTTTTAAGACAGGGTTTCTCTGTATAGCCTTGGCTGTCCTGGAACTCACTCTGTAGACCAGGCTGCCTGCCTCTGCCTCCCAAGTACTGGGACTAAAGGCGTTTGCCACCATTGCCCAGCAGGCAGAAATTCTTTAGCTGATATTAGGGTAGCTAAAGTAGAAAACATACCACACACACACACACACACACACACACACACACACACACACACTTTATTCCCCCTAACATCAAAAATCCCATATAAATGACTCAATAGTATGTTGAATCATAAAAATTAATGAAGTTGGTCAATGTAAATAATTGAACTGATTTTAAAAAGATAAATGGCAGAGGAAATGTAGATTAGTGAGAGCACTGGAGCACATTCATGCTAACTAGCATCCAAGTAGTAGTTATACTAACATGAGAGGGTCAAGTGGGGGAAGTTTCTTACTTACTTTGCTCAATTGCTGTTGTAAAATACCTGTCAGAAACAACCTGAGGCTTATTTTAGTTTAATATCTGAGGCTACATTTCATGTGATGAGGAAGGCTTGGTGGCAGGGACCTTACCAGATGGTTTCATCCCTTCTCACACTTACATAAGTTTAACCACCAAAGCACAGAAAAAAAAAATTCGCCTTTCTGAATTAGGCAAAACAATTTCCTCATGCCAACCTCAGCAAACTACAATAGGATGGGAACTGAGACTCTAATGCCTAAGAACATTACAGAGGTAAAATTCACAGTCAAAGAGACCTTGCTTTCAAAAGAGAAATAAACTATCACGTGTGGTACTCCTGTCAGATGGACAGCTGGGTATAACCAGAAACAACAGAAGACAGATTGTAGCTGGGGAGACAAGCTTGAATTGCTTAGGAGAGTCAAAGCCAAATGAGCAACCTACCTTTCCCAAGTGAAGGAAAAATGGGTATGTGCATGAAAAAAACTGAGGCAAGCAGATCAGCTTTATAGAGAAGGTAAAGTTTTAGGGGGGCTACAAAAGGAAAAATTTAAACACATGACATAATATAGTGTGTTAGTTTGCCTAACTGTAAAATATAAACTTTAAAATAGTTATAGATTCTGTTTGAAGAAAATTATTGCCTGAAAATTACATGAAATCATGTCTCAATCTGTGTATTACTATTTACGAGGCAACATATATCAGCAGGTCAAGGAAACAAAGGTGTAACATTATAATGGATAACAACTGACAGATAAAAAAGCTGTGTGTTCAAATTGTTCTCACATGTTGAAGACTGTCTTCTCTTCATTCCTTGACCAGATAAGGGTGACAATGTAAGCACACTACAGCTCAGTTGATCTCATGACAGTTGGATGCCCTATCTCATCTCCATGAACTGGCAGAAAGGGCTTCAGAACTGTTATTTCTCCTGGATTTACTTCATTTAGACTTCTACAAAATCCTATATGCTGGACCTCATCCTGACAATGCTATTGAAAACACCATTTAAAGTCTTCTTCTTTCTAGAAATTCCTCTCTCATATATATACATATATATGTAAATATATATGTATATCTATATATTTAAATTTTTCTCACATGTTGAAGCCTGTCTTTTCTTCATACATATATATGTATACATGTATATGTACATATATATATGAAATTGTATAAAAATCAGAAATATAATCAATATATATGAACATCAGTCACACTATATATCTATGTGTATACATACATACATACATACATCATAAATATAAATATACATATGACTGAGAGTGGCCATGTTAATTGAGTTTCAACTTAGAGACTTGTACATGCTAGGGAAGATCTCATTGAGTTATATCTCCCTTGTTTTAAATTTTATTTTGAAATGGGACATCATTAAATTTACTGCTTGACATTGTAACCAGTCTGTATCCCAGACAGACCTTAAATTTGTGATCCTCCTGATTCAGCTTATGAAGTAGATAACATTGCAATGTTGTGAGCCTGTGAAACCAGGCTCAATTCATAAGATATCTTTTACCTTTCATTTCATACTTTTGAATTTAACACAAGTGCATCATTCTCCCTCCGCCCAGGATTGTTTTTGAGACACAGTTTTATCACATAGTTCCAGCTGTCCTGTAACACACTCTGTAGACCAGAGTGGTCTCACATTCACAGACAGCTGCCTGCTTCTGCCTCCTGAACACTGGAACTACAGGCAGAGGCTACCACTACCAAGCAACATTTGCCTTTTCAATTTCCTCTTTATAACCCCCCCCCCCAGGTACCCATGCCCTCATACCTTTGTTCTATCATAAGTTGGAGGTAAATGGTCATGTGTATGTATGTGTGTGTGTATGTGTGTATTACATGTCTACTAATCAGACATGGAAAGATTTTATATATATATATATATATATATATATATATATATATATGTATATGTATATATATTCCCACAGAGGAAGAGAGGAAGATTTATTCTAAAAAAGAGAGCTGATCATGGTTAATAATTATAAGTTATATTAATTGTAAGTAAATCTAAATATTTAGTCATCATTTGCTTAATTCAATATCACATTTCTTTATCCATTAAAATATTGAGACATTTCTTATTTACCTGGTAGAGTTATTCATTGAGGTAGAATCATAATTTTGAAAATAGTCATTGTGAGAGATGAAATCATTTTGGCAAGCACTATCTCAATTGGGTTGGGTTTCTCAGGACTATCTAAGTGCTCCAGAACAACTTTGAGACAGATGTCATACATTGAACACTCCCTGAAGCCCCAAGTGCTATAGACAATATATAGTTTGGCTTCATGTTTCAAGGTAGAACTCTGTACAATCCTTTCAATGTCTAATAGCCTATGTTGACCAAGCGATACCTAATTTCTGAGGAAATTAACACTGGAATGTGTGATATCTATCCTGTGAAACATCTCAATAGTGTGATACGAGTAAGAAAAATATAAACAATAAATACCAATTTCAGTGGAGTCTGATCTTGTGTTTTAATGCCTTTCAATGATTTGGTCAAGATAAAAGGATGGTCTCTATATTTATTCATCACTCAGGAAACAATGGGGATATATATATATATATATATATATATATATATATATATAATTTCAGTATTCACGCTATTTCAATATAATTAAATATATTAACTGTGCTTGCATTTTCACACCAAACACTGAAATTTTTATTTTGGCCATTCAATGATACATAGCAATCCTATTACTGTGTATTTAGTATACCTATCAATAATAAGTATGGAGAAACCAACTAAGAGGGAAAGGCAAAGATACTTTCTACAGATCACAAATGTTTGCATACTTTTGAATATAAGAATCTGCAAAATTCTATCTATACAATATATGGGAAGATAAAGGATGACTATAAAATTGGTCCTCTGTGGTCTCACTTCAATAGAAAAATATAGTGAATGAAAAGAGTATAAAACATAGAACATCCATATGTAATATAAATTTGCTTTTCTAGCTTAAGAGTGATACTAAACAGGGAATTCTGCCTCCCAGGGGACATTTGGCAGTATGTAGAAGAATCTTTGTTTACAGGAGTGGAGAGTGCTGAGAGACAGCACCTTACAACACAGAAGTGTGTGATCCAAAATGTCAATAAGGCTAAAGATGAAAAAGCTTGTACCAGTATAACCCAAATGTCTAAGAATAAATTTATTTTTTATATATTTCATCTTTCTATGGCTGCCTACAAAAAAAAAAAACCCACACATTATGTTAAATGTGGAGAATCCTCAATTTTTGTTGGAAAGGTAATCACACAGGATTGGCTGACATTCAAAAGCCAGATCCAAGTATAACTTTTTTGAAGGTTAAATTTCTTTCAACTTCATCCAAATCAAGACAGGATTTGTCTGGAGAGATTACAAATGCTGGCCATCCTCTGACATGTTTCCTTATCTGTTAGAGAATATATAACAAATGCTGGTCAGGAATAGATCCCCTGTCAACTTCCTCTGCGCCTTTCCCTTAGCTCATTTTCTCCAGCCTGGTGGAAATAAAGCAGAGATAGACAGGTTGTGTGTGAGAAAGGGAAAAAGAGCTGGAAAGAAACGGAGAAAACTAATCCACTGTGATATCAGACTTCACCAAAGACAGTGTGCCCGGTCTCAAAGGAGCGTCCCTTTGAACATGACAGCTCTGGCTCCTATGACAGACCTTGATAGAGTAAGGCAAGATGCACTTTCAGACTTTGAAGGCAATTGTAACTGCATCACAAAATGATTATCTTTCCAATAAGACACCCGTTTTTATCTTACAATTAGTATGTCTCCAGAATTTTTGATATTGTCAATCTCTGATTCAATGTCTAGCTGTGGTAAAATGTGAGTAAGGTGTTTTGTTACATTGGATGTCATAAGGCCAACGGAAGTATAGAAATATTAGAGGAAGCAAAAATCATATTGAAAGATCATCATACATTGGATATATTTGTTAGTGTTTTAATTAGATCAGTTAGAAGTTTATTTTATCCATATAATCTATCCTTATAATTGTTATATCTTTATCTTCCATAATCTGTCACAGTTACATGTACCAGAGAAAGAAGATCCCATTAATGCTGGAAAATATAACAGTGATGTTCATTAAATACTTCCTTTCTTGGTGACTAGGGGACACCAAGGCTTACCAACTTTATAGGATAGTGTTTGCTGTACAAGCAGGCAAATTTATTTAGTCTTTGTCAAAGTTGAGGTAAGCACTCTTACTTCACATGGTCCAAAACAAAGAGGGAATAGGCATAATCCTTTCTCCATGGGTAATTCAGCTTTACTGAACTGCATTTGTCTCTTATATAGAAGAGGCTGATAAACTGTGGGTCAATCTTAATCATACACGACACCAGAGCCTCTGTTGCAGCTGTCCTTTCTCAACTGGACTAATTCCTCATGGCTCATATCCCTCCTTCTCAGTTCTAATTTCAAAGGAGCCCTTGCATTTCTTTCTACTTTCACATTCTAGTATCATATTTCATCATTTTACTTTCATTCATGTAAAGAGTACTTTCCACTTCACTGACAACTTTGAAGAGAAATTCTCAATACTTGCATGGCCTCGTGGGGCCACCTACTTTAATTTCATACCTGCAGTCAAAATTCCCTTCTTATCTGATGCCTTGAGATAGGGACGTAATATACCTGCTTCTCTGTTCAGGAATGTAATTCCAGCAATGCTTCCTCATCAAATGTTTGCTCTCTTCCAGTCATTTTATACAGTCTGAATAACTTTATTTTATTTTTGAGACACTAAAACCCTTTCTTCTTTTAGGCCACCCATTCAGCCTGGTACTTTCTTCACAGTAATCCTATTCCTCAAGTCAGTTATCTTTATTCAGTGTTTTCAATTCTTCTCTGACTGGTCATGCCCACAGTTCCATTGAAATTGCTCTTGTCAGGGTCACCAATGCCTTCCAAGTAGAAAAATCTAATAGTCACACCTTGCTTCTCACCTTGACATCACATTGGGCACAGTTAATTACTACATTCATTGATACCTTTCCTTAGGTTGTGGCCTCACAGATTATATATATATATATATATATATATATATATATATATATATATATCTTGAATTTTCTCCCATTTCATTACTCAATCCTTAATATTTTTTCTTCCTTTTGATATATTCTAGTAGAATGAGCTTCTGTTCAAATTGTGAAACTCATATATCCTTGGTATTGTGGTGTTCACTTGGCTATCTAGTCTACTTGTTTAAGACTGTGTATATACTCACACTTACTAAACACACCTTTCTAATCTGGACATGACCCACGACTTTGGGTTATGATCTATCTGTTTGCAGCATAGCACCTATTTTTAGATTCTCAAGATAAAGAGCTATGTGTTTATCTTTCCTCTCTCACTTCCCATGTCTAATCAGCAAGGAGATCTTGCTACGGTTACATTTAAAATATCATCTGAATCTTATTGTCTAGTTATGATGGGATAAGTTGCACTACTTTGAAACATACCTAGTATCACCCTGACTTCCAGTAGCTAAGTATGTAATTTTGTGCAAAATGAAAATAAGGACAGGAAGGTAAATCTTGTGTTAACACAATTACATCAAAAGAAGAAATTTGGAACCAGAGAGGACATAAACAGTGGGTCAGGGAAATGTGGATAATTAAGGAGCTGCCTCCACAGCCAGGACTATTAGAAATCTAACAGGATTTGAAAAACAAATACAAAAACAAAAACAATCAAACTAGCAAACAAAAACAGGAGGAGAAATGTTCTCTCTTTGTTTTATAGGGGATATTGACATTCTATATTTGTGATGTAAAGCTTGACGCTTTCAATGCAGTATGCCAATACATTTTTCTACTTTAATTTACAGTTTGCATTTCATTTTTATTAGTCCAGGCAATATATGATATAGCATATTTATGTATCAGATTATCATTGAGAGGACTACTACCTTCCTAACTATACCTCTGCCTCCATCTACTATGACGTTACCGGAAATTATGATAGAAATCAGAAAGAAAGAAAGAAAGAAAGAAAGAAAGAAAGAAAGAAAGAAAGAAAGAAAGAAAGACAGACAGACAGAAAGAAAGAAAGAAAGAAAACTGTTCTAATTAGAATTTCCCATTAGAATTTTCAAACCATTTCATCTTTTTCTTCTAGCGAAAATGAACATCATTAGCATGTTTTAAGAGACATATCATAGTTCAAAATCTTCCAACATTGGCCCTTTTGGATTCTGCTCTCCCTGTCATAGATTCCTCTGCAGGAGAAACCATCATCTCAGTTTTTATTGAGCTGAGGATCTTGCTAATACTACAACATTCGAGACAAATGAACTTTGTTAGGCATCTTTTTCAAATTAATTGATGAGCCACACAGCCCTTTGTAATAGACTCTTTGAATTTAAAGTTAGCTTTCCTTAAACTGAAATTAGGAATCAACCCATTTTGTCCACTTTATTTAACTTTACCACTTATGTACTCACTAATAAGTGAATATTAGCCAAAAACAAAAACAAAAACAAACAAAAAAAACCCCAAAGTACAAAATACCCAAGATACAGTCCACAGAACTCAAAAAGGTCAACAAACTGAAATGCCCAAGTGAGGATGCCTCAGCCTCACATAGGAGAGAGAGGAAGGCAAAAACAAGTGGTAAGAGAGGGAGGGACCTGGGAGAGAAATTGAAGGAGGGAGGGGTAGTGGGGGAGAGGGGAACCTGATCTGGTATTGGGTGAGGGAAAAGAACTGAAGCCCTGAGGGCCAGCAGAAAGAATGGAAACAGGCAACCTCAGAAGATAGGAGGTTGGGGGCACCCACCAGAATGCACCAGAGACCTGGGAGGTGAGAGGCTCTCAGGACTCAAAGGGTGGGAAATACCTGACAGTTAGGAGAGGGAACTTATAGAGCCCACCTCCAGCAGGATGACAGGACATCAAGTGAGGGATGGGGTTGCCATCCCACAGTCACATCTCTGACCCATAATTGTTCCTGTTTGAAAAAATTACAGGGACAGAAATGGAGAGGAGTCTGAGGAAAAGGAGGTCCAGTGACAGGCCCAAAGTGGGATCCAGCTCAAGGGGAGGCCCCAAGGCCTGACACTATTACTGAGGCTATGGAGCGCTCACAAAAAGGAACCTAGTACGACTGCCCTCTGGAAGACCCAACAAGCAGCTGAAAGAGTCAGATGCAGGTATTTGCACCCAACCGATGGACAGAAAGTGCTGACCCCTGTTGTTGAATTGGGGAAGGCTGAAAGAAGCTGAGGAGAAGGGCGACCCTGTAGGAGGACCAGCAGTCTCAATTAATTTGGACCCCTGAGATCTCTCAAACACTGGACCACCAACCAGGCAGCATACACCAGCTGATATGGGGCTCCCAACAAACATACAATAGAAGGTTGTCGGGTCTGTGTTCACTCAGAGATGATGCACCTAACCCTCAAGAGACTGGAGGGCCCAGGGAGCTTAGAGGTCAGGTGGGGTGGAAGGTGAGGACATTCACATGGAGTCAGGGGTACAGTAAGTGGTATGGGATGTAGAACAGTCAGCTGGTGTGTGGACAGGAGTGGGGAATATAATATGGAGTATAAAAAATAAATAAATTAATTAAAAAATATATATAAGTGTGGAGCGCTGTTGCCGTGCCTTAAAGATCGCACTGGCCAGCTGGAGCCGTTGGAGTAAACAAGTCCTTATTTGGACCCGGGGGCGTGCCCACCAGTGGCCTGATTCTACGTCAATGCCTAGTAGCCTATGACTGTGTGAAACGTGGTATGGGCTCATGGGCGGTCCTATGAAAGGTATATAGTCAGACTCCTGGTGGGGCTCGGGGCCACTCTGCTGTAACCGTTAAGCAAGACATTCCTGAGTAAACTGTTGCTGGAAGGAAGTGGTGTGCTGGTCCTTCTTCCTTGTCGGTCAGGGTCGTCAGCCCCGCGCATATAAGTAAAAGTCTCTACTCAAATCTCATGTTGTTCCCAAAGTTTATCCTGTTTAAAGCACATTCTTACTTTTTGGGATTATAACCTCCTCATCCTACTCACAGCTGCCTTTTATTTCTATCATACACATCACCTTCTAATACAGCATACAACTTGCCTATGCATCATCTAATATAGCTTGCTGATATAGCTTATGAAAAGGTGAGCTATAGAGGACAATATTTTGATCATCTCTGGTATAGTACAGATATTCGTTCAAATAAGGAGTAATCGTGCTGTCATTTTAGAATTATTTTTCCCTTTTTAATGAGAATAGAATCACGTTATCCTACACTCTTCAGAAACTGTTTTACAAACCATCATAGGAGTGAATGAAGCTAGCTGCCAATTCTTAGGAAACCAGTGAGTCTATTCTTTAAACTGTGAATTAAAATGTAGCCATAATGATTTAAATTAAGTATTGTTTTTTTTTTATCTGTTTGGCCTCTGTTTTGGAATAAAAATATTAATCAAGTACAAGGGAAAGTTATATGATATGAAGTAGACTCACTTCTTCCATTTTTCATATATTTATATCTATGAAGAGTTTTATCCCATCTGTATGTCATGATCCCTTTGGTTGGGGGTAGGGGGATTCAAACAACCCTTTCATAGATGTCACCTAACACCTTCAGCAGACACAGGTGCTTACATGATAATTCAAAAAGTTTTCAAAATTACAGCTATGAAGTAGCAACAAAAAAATGATTTCATGGTTGGGGGTAACCACAACATGAAGAACTGTATTAAAGCGTAGCAGCATTGGGAAGGTTAAGAAACAGTGTTTTATCAGAATTCATTATATTACCTATACTTACAAACACAAACAGTCACATCCCCATCCATATACATCTTCTTGTAACTGTTTGAGAATTCAGTTGAGTCTATCCATTAAACAAACCTCATATTTTGGGCTCAAGCTACATTAGATACTAGGATTTAAAAAAAAATGCATGTTGGTGGCACATGCCTTTAATCTCAGCACTTGGGAGGCAGAGGCAGGCGGATCTCTGAGTTTGAGGCCAGCCTGGTCTCCAGAGTGAGTTCCAGGATAGCCAGGGCTATACATAGAAACCCTATCTCAAAAAAACCAAAAAAAAAGTAAAAAAATAAAAAAAGCATGTGATTTGGCTATTGTTCTCACAGTAGGCATGTTTAAAAATGTATAAAAGCTAATGGATTAAGCACATATTTAATTTTTAAATGAATAAATATATAAAAAAATTTCATTAACATAAAATAATGCATTCACAGTAGAAATAAAAAAAAAACTGTTTGCTTTATGGAATCCTAAAATTAAGAGCAAGTACTAGAATACAGTAAGTTTGTGGCCTTGTGCTCTAGTGGGCAGATAATATATTTGGAAACTTATATCATCTACCACGTAGCTCTATGCCTTTACATATAAAAATGCCTTTAATTATCTGTTGCCTTCCCTTTGCCTCCTACTGTCTCTTAGTAAATGAGACTATGTGAAACACATATTAGCTCCATAAGAAATGTTATTAATCAGAGCATAATATGCAAAAAAAATTATTTTAGTTTAACGTTTAGGCCTAACCAAGTACTTCTGTGTTATATTGCCACATGGCCACTTCTAAATATTGTTTTTCCAGACTCCTCTTATTTCCTAGTACCTAACATTACAGGTAAATGCCATTAAGTGACCTTAATGAACACTCTTAATTTGTTTGCTCATAACCAGAGACATTTATTTCACCTTGTAAGAAGCAGAAATAACCATGCATTTACTTGCTGTGCTTAGAGATAAAATAATTTTGACAAGTTAAAAAATAAGCTACACTTTATTTCTGTTTATAAAATACTTCAAATTTAGCCTTTCTAAATTCTTTTTTATTTTTATTAAGAGAGTGCAGCTAAGTAGATGTTTTGATATAACGTTCATTAGAAACAAAATAATAAGGATGCATAATAGACTGAGCCTTCTAGTGAATGTAATCTCTCTACTTATAGCATTTGATTTTTGTGTGTTCAAGATTCTACTTGCAATTTACTATATTTTATTAGGTAAATTAATAAATATAGATTTCTAAAATAAAATGATTGCATTATATGTTTTGTGTGATGGTAGATATCTTAAGACAAAGAGATCTAGGTAGCTTTAATAGACACTCATTTTCTTATTGAGTACATAGAGATGAGTTGTATAGATTTATTTCTCAGAATCTCTCTCTCTCTCTCTCTCTCTCTCTCTCTCTCTCTCTGTGTGTGTGTGTGTGTGTGTGTGTGTGTGTGTGTGTGTATGTTTGTGGTGTTTGTGTGTGGAAACTACCAAGAACTTCTAAGTAATCTAGATTTTCAAACATCGATCAAAACAAAATAATAAAATCGCCTCAAACTAAACAGGTTGCAAGTAAGAATTAAAACTAAAAGTTACTGAAGCAATCCCACTAAAGTCAGGGACTAGACAAGGCTGCCCACTCTCTCCCTACCTATTCAATATTGTACTTGAAGTTCGAGCCAGAGCAATTAGGCAACAAAAGGAGATCAAAGGGATACGAATTGGAAAGGAAGAAGACAAATTATCACTATTTGCTGATGATATGATAGTATACTTAAGTGACCCCAAAAATTCCACCAGAGAGCTCCTAAACCTGATAAACAACTTCAGCAAAGTAGCTGGATATAAAATTAACTCAAGCAAATCAGAGGCCTTCCTCTACACAAAGGATAAACAGGCAGAGAAAGAAATTAGGGAAACAACACCCTTCACAATAGCTACAAATAATATAAAATACCTCGATGTAACTCTAACTAAGCAAGTAAAAGATCTGTTTGACAAGAACTTCAAGTCTCTGAAGAAGGAAATTGATGAAGATCTCAAAAGATTGAAAGATCTCCCATGCTCATGGATTGGCAGGATTAATATAGTAAAAATGGCCATCTTACCAAAGGTAATCTACAGATTCAATGCAATCCCCATCAAAATTCCAACTCAATTCTTCACAGACTTAGAAAGAACAATTTACAAATTCATCTGGAATAACAAAAGACCCAAGATAGCCAAAACTATTCTCAACAATAAAGAAACCTCTGGTGGAATCACAATCCTGGACCTTAAGCTGTACTACAGAGCAATTATTGATAAAAACTGCATGGTATTGGTACAGTGACAGGCAGGTAGATCAATGGAACAGAACTGAAGACCCAGAAATGAACCCATGCACCTATAGTCACTTGATCTTTGACAAAGGAGCTAAAACCATATAGTGGAAAAAAGACAGCATTTTCAACAGATGGTGCTGGCTCAACTGGCGGTCAACACGTAGAAAAATGCAAATCGACCCATTCCTTTCGCCTTGTACAAAGCTCTAATCCAAGTGGATCAGGGACCTCCACATCAAACCAGATACATTGAAACTAATAGAAAATAAAGTGGGGAAGAACCTCGAGCAAATAGGCACAGGGGAAAATTTCCTAAAGAGAACGCCAATAGCTTCTGCTCTAAGATCAAGAATTGACAAATGGGACCTTATAAAGTTGCAAAGCTTCTGTAAGGCAAAAGACACTGTCAATAGCACAAAATGGCAACCAACAAATTGGGAAAAGATCTTTACCAACCCTATATCTGATAGAGGGCTAATATCCAATGTATACAAAAAACTCAAGAAGTTAGTCTACAGAGAACCAAATAACCCTATTAAAAATGAGGTACAGAGCTAAACAAAGAATTCTCTACTGATGAACACCAAATGGCTGAGAAGCACCTAAAGAAATGTTCAACATCCTTAGTCATCAGGGAAATGCAAATCAAAACAACTCTGAGATTCCACCTCACACCAGTCAGATTGGCTAGGATAAAAGACTCAGGTGACAGCAGATGCTGGAGAGGTTGCGGAGAAATAGGAACACTCCTTCATTGCTGATGGGATTGCAAACTGGTACAACCACTCTGGAAATCAGTGTGGCGGTTCCTCTGGAAATTGGACATAGTTCTACCAGAGGACCCAGTTATACCACTCCTGGGCATATACCCAGAAGATGCTCCAACATGTAATAAGGACACATGCTCCACTATGTTCATAGTAGCCTTATTTACAATAACCAGAAACTGGAAACAACCCAGATGTCCCTCAATAGAGGAATGGATACAGAAACTGTGGTACATCTACACAATGGAGTACT
>JADRCD010183460.1:0-31236 GCA_019843815.1 Montemys delectorum
GGGGGGGGGGGGAGAAATCCGGTCTTGCATACTGTGTCCTCAAGGGCAGGAAAGCTGCACGCGTGAAATCTCAACAATAAGATCTAAACAACACCATGGGCATGTGGGAAATCTCACAAGGGCCCACCTCTGGATAAAGAGCTACTGAGAGAATTCGCCTTCTCCATTGCTGAGACCGCTGATATCCAGTCTCAAGTGGTCAGCCCTAAATACATGCACACAGGGGCAAACGTAAGGGGGGACTCAGCGAATTGCTTTTTTTTTTTTTTTTTTTTTGACAGCCGAAAACCAGCTCACGGATGGGAGGCGGGACAGAAGACGCCTTGGGTACGCCTTCAAGCTCTCATTGGACGGAATATCCGGAAGAACCCGGTCGAATCCTGGCTTGTCCTGGTTGGGTCCGCTGGTGGGATACGCCCTCATCTCGCCCCTTTGTCCAACCCTCTTCATTTTAAAGTAAAAAGCTTCCAGGCCTCTGTGGTGTAACAAAATAAACAGATGCCACGGCGCCCTGGTTCCTGGAGGCCTTCAAGTCTCCCCGATTTAAGGAGACGAGAAAGGTAAGGAGGACTGGAACAATTCCTTCGCGGAACCTTTGAGGTGAGGCCTCGAGGAGCCATTTGAGAACGGACCGCGGCGGGCTGGAACCGGACTCGTAGGCATGGCGGCAGCGGAGCCGGATGCCGACCCGAAGGCCGCCATCCCCGTGGACCTGCGGCGGGAACGGCGACTGGTGTGCGTGGAGTACCCGGGCGTGGTGCGTAACGAGGCCAAGATGCTACAGACCCTGGGCGGCGAGGAAAGCGTCTCTCGAGTAAGGAGTTAGGAAACTCCGGGGCCGCAGGAAAGGAATCAGTCTACGGAATGGGCGGGACCTCCTGGCGGGAGAGCGGTTTCCTTGGCAACGGAAAGTTTAGGCAAGCTCTAGGTCCTGTTGTGAACAAGGCATTGTTCCCAACACATTGTTCCCGATTGTTAGTAGCATACTTAACATCTGTCCCAGGACAGTGAGCTGCCCTGACCTTATTGCTCTCGGTAGAAAACCAAGGCACGGGAGGAAAGAGAACTTTCGCACCACGTGTAGTTGAAACTAAAAGTGACACAATTCGCTGACGTTGTATTATGTGGTAAGCATGTACAAAGTGCATTTTTTTTTTTTACACGCCACAGTCCCTGCTATCCCCAGGGCTGGAACTGACAACACCTGCATTTTACAAGTGAACAGACCACACAAGGTCCCCAAGTAGGGGACCTAAAGTGATGCTCTGTGGAATCTTGGAATATTTTTTAGAAATGATTTCCCTGAACATCTTAGCATAAGTAGATTCTGTCAGATAGTATCTGGCTCCTTCCATTAATAATTACGCTCAGATTTCAGTTTGATACATTTATTACCTGTTCATGTATTACATTTATAACTTGGCTCTGGGGCTATAAACTCAGAGTAAGGAACTCTCTTGTTTACATCTGTACTGATTCCCCATTTTATAAAAATTTATCAAGTATTTGGTTAAGCCCTAATGAAGCTGGGCAGTAGTGACCCACACCATTAATCTCAGCATTACAGAGGCAGAGGCAGGTGGATCTTTGAGTTCAAGGCCAGCCTGGTCTACAGATCAAGTTCCAGGACAGCCTGGGCTAACAGAGAAACCGTGTCTCAAAAGAACAAACAACAAAAAGTCCTAATAATATCCTAGTGAACTAGATACTATTTTTCTTTCCATTTTCCAGATAAGGGGGCAGGTAAGAAAGGTTAAGCCGGGCAGTTGCTACAGGTACAGCAGGAAATTGAATTCCAGTACAGCTAGAGTCTAAGCTGCTGCTCCATTTTTTTTTTTTTAAATGGGTATGGAAAAGAGCTGATGGATGTTATGGCATCGAGAGAATCCTTATAATCCCTTATCCCAGGGTTGCCTGATACAGGCACTCCTCCATAATTCATACGTTCTACTTGGGATTCTGGAGTCCTTCTAATGTGTCAAGCCATGTCTGAGCTCATCCCTGCTCTATGAGGTCAGAGTTATTTTATGAGAGGGGATGCTTGAGGAATGAAGCTGCCGTTTTTTAAGAGTTTAACCTTATTTTTAGTTGTGTATGTAGGTGACTGTGAAAGCCAGAAGAGGGTGTTAGATCCCTTAGTGCTGCCATTACAGGTGGTTGTGCACTATACCCAGTGTTTGGGTGCTGGGAACTGAACTCCTGTCTTGGGAACAACTCTTAACTTCTGAGTCATCTTTCCAGCCCTCGGGCTTCTTTTAACTTTATGTTTTCTCTAGCTTGCTACTGAGCACTTTATGAAGGCCCCTGTCCTGAGTATTGGGAGTCAGGAGTTAAACTTATGGGTGACGAGTGGATTGAGCCAGTGCACACTGTTGGTTCACATACACACAGCTGACACTCACTGCGTGCCTCTTACCAAATGTGGGGCAAGCATCTGTTCACATGTAGGTGGCATGTGTCAGTACTTACCAGGAGTTAGGCACCACTATTTTAATTTAATACTCATAACAGTATCATGTATAAGGTGGACACTATTCTTTGGGGTTTTGTTTGTTTGTTTACTTTTTCTTTAAGAAGAAGGAACTGGGGCCTCGAAGGCTATTGGTAATAATATGCAATGACTCCCAGAGACTATCAATTTAGTCCTGGAGCAGGTAGGTAGTTTTTGGCGTAGTTAGCCCTACCCTAGTCAGTTCTGAAAGCTTCTGTCTATTCAGTAGTAAGCAGGACGGTAACCCTGCCTGTAGTATGGTGCCTGCACGTGATGGCTTTTTTTTCATTAGCAGTTATCTCTCACTTTAGAACCTATTGGAAGGAGGCTCTTTGACTTCATTCTCTTTACTATTTAAACATGAATAAATTTGGGTTTAAAAAATGAGTCCTGGCTCTTGCAGTGGTGGCACATGCCTTTAACCCCAGCACTTGGGAGGCAGAGGCAGGCAGATTTCTGAGTTCGAGGCCAGCCTGATCTACAGAGTGAGTTCCAGGACAGCCAGGGCTACACAGAGAAACTCTGTCTCAGGAAAAAAAAAAAAAAAAGAGCCCTACTTGGCCCACAGAATCAACTAAGCAGGACTCATGGGGGCTCAAGAGACTGAAGGGACAATCAGGGAGCCTGCATGGGTCAGAGCTAGGTCCTCTGCATATTTGTTATGGTTGTGTAGCTTGGTCGTCTTGTGGGACTCCCAACACTGGGAGCAGGGGCTGTTGCTGAGTTTTTGTCTGCTTCTGGGACCCATTTCCTCCTATTGAGTTGCCTTGTCCCGCCTTGATATGGGGGTTTGTGCCTAGTCTTATTGTTATCTTGTTATGCCATGTTTAGTTGATATTCCTGGGACTTCTGCTCTTTTCTGAAGGGAAGTGGAGGAGTGGATCCTGGGGAGAGGGGAGGTGAGAGGGAGGAACTGGGAGCCCAGGAAGGAGGAAAACAGCAGTCAGGATATACTACATGAGAGAAGACTAAATTAAAAGAGTTCAATGGGAATGAAGAGCTGTAAATAGAGCATGCGCCTCTGGCCCTCCTGGGTTTCCATCAGCTGGGCATTGTGGGAAGAGGAGCAGAGCTCTGTTGGGTGCCAGCTGCTTACTGCTTCCCCTGTCTCCCTTGGCATTGCTACAGATCTACACTGACCCTACCAAGAGGCTCGAGCTCTACTTCCGGCCCAAGGACCCATACTGCCACCCTGTATGTGCTAACCGCTTCAGTACCAGCAGCATGCTGCTCCGGATCCGGAAAAGAACAAGGCGTCGGAGAGATGTCCTGGGAGATGAGGCCCACCCCCAGGTCACGTTCAATTTGGAAATCATTGGCATCATCTCCACAATTTACAAATTCCAGGGTAACTGTGACATCTCTAGTGGTGTTGGGTGATTTCAGGGCTTCATGTGGAGCTACTTCCTATTGTGGAAGCAGCCGCTTTAGTCAACAGTCCTTTACAGATTGTGGGTACACTGCTTTGCAACCATTAATTCTCTTCCATATTCTCTCTCTCCCTTTTTCTCCCCCCCCACCCCCCCGCCCCAAGACAGTGTTCTAGTTTGGGTTACTATGGCTGTGATGAAACACATGACCAAAGCAACTTGGGGAGAATAGGGTTTATTTCACTCACAGTTCTATAGAACAGTTCATCAAAAGCAGTGAGGAACTCAAGCCAGGCAGGAACCTGGAACAGGAGCTGATGCAGAAGCCATGGAGGGGTGCTGCTTACTGGCTTGCTTTTTATGGCTTTCTCAATCAGCTTTTCTTTCTCCTTTTTTTTTTCAATCTACTTTTCTTCTCTCCCCCCCCCCCCCCCCCGAGACATAG
This sequence comes from Montemys delectorum, assembly GCA_019843815.1. Lineage (NCBI taxonomy): Eukaryota > Metazoa > Chordata > Mammalia > Rodentia > Muridae > Montemys > Montemys delectorum. The sequence continues at coordinate 4,307 of JADRCD010183460.1, forward strand.
TTTCTCTGTGTAGCCCTGGCTGTCCTGGAACTCACTCTGTAGACCAGGCTGGCCTTAAACTGAGAAATCCACCTGTCTTTGCCTCCCAAGTGCTGGGATTGCGCCACCACTGCTGGCTCAATCTGCTTTTCTTACAGAAGCCTGGACCACCAGCCCAGAGGTGGTACCACCCACAATGAGCTGGGCCCTCCCCATCAATCACTGATTACGAAAATGTTATACAGACCTGCCTACAGACTGATCTTAGGGTGGCTTTTTCTCAATTGAATTCCCTCCTCTAAGATGACTGTAGCTTGTAAACTAGCCAGCACACAGGGTTCCTCTGCATAGATCTGATTGCCCTGAAGCTGTCTATGTAGGCCAGCTGGCCGGAAACTCAGAGATCTGCCTGCCTCTGCCTCCTGGATGCCGGGACTAAAGGCATGTACCACCACACCTGGTTTTCTCTTTTTTTTTTTTTTTTTTGTTTGTTTATTTTTTTCCAGACAGGGTTTCTCTGTGTAGCCCTGGCTGTCCTGGGTTTTCTCTCTTTTTATGTATGGATATTCCACATGTAAGTGCCTGTAAATGTCTGAAGAAAGGGTCTAGTTCCCTGAAGGTGGAATTACAGGCAGTTATGAGACATCTGATATGGAAAGTAAATTTAATCAGGAAAATCAGGAAGTGTTCCTAACCCCTGAATCTTGTCTCCAGCCCCAACCTTTTATACTCCTAAAAGAAGCTAGCAGGCTGGAGAGATGGCTCAGCAGTTGGGAGCACTGTCTGCTCTTCGAAAGGACCTGGGTTCAGTTCCCAGCAACCACATAGAGATCATGACAGTCTGTAACTCCGGTTCCAGGGGATCTGACACCCTCACACAGACATACATTCAGGCAAACAGCAATGCACATGAAATAATAATAATTAAAGAGGAGAGAGAAAAGCTAGAACTCTAGAGTTCTGTGAGAAACCTTCCAATTTTAAGATAAACCATTTTGTGGGGCTAGATCAAACTAGTGGTTGGATCTCCAGTCTGAGACAGCAGTGTTTTGGAACCTTCTCCCAAGCTGGCTAAGGCCACTGAGCCCCTCTGCATCAGCCTCCCCATCAAGCCGTGATGGCTGCTGGTTTCATCCCCTCTGATGTTTCCCCAGGTTACTCTGGTTCCATGCTTCTTTGACCTGGATGCCTGGTGTGGTAGGATCCTCGTTCAGAACGGCTCCTTCCAGGGAACTGGGGAGGAAGCAGGAAGGCAGGAACTGGACAGGCAGAGCCAAAGAGCATTCATTTTGGGATTGTGGCTGATGAACCCTAAGAGCTTGTCTGTTACCAAGTCTTAAGTTAGCATGTATAGCAGTGAGTTTCCCTGTAATGCTCTCACACAGGTTTGTCACTGTGATTGTTCCAGTCACCCACTCACCACTCAGCAGTTTCTTTAGGCGGGTGCCTCAGCTTCCCTTCGCCTCAGTTTCCTTGTCTGTGTACTGGGGCTGCAGAGCCAGCAATTCAGTAGGCTCTGGAGAAGATTCATAGATATGGTGCCTATGAAAGAGCTTATGGGAAGTGCTTAGCAAATATTCCTTAGATGGCTGGTTATAGCTGCTGCCCTAAGGGAGAATCTGAAGAGACTAATGAGAAAAGGGAATCCAAAGAGAAAAAAAGAGTAGGAGAGAAGTGTGAGGCCAGCCTTGGTTACAGGAAAATCATGTCTCAAACATGAAACAAAGGGAGAATGGACCTCCACCTGGGGTCCCTTGGGCTGGGTGGTGATGCACATCATCCTGGTAGCTGGGCCAGCAGCCCCTGTAGCTTGGTGGAAATATTGCATTGTAAGCAGGGGTGCACCGTGTTTTATGGATTAGCTCCCTGGGCTTTACCCTGCTGTTCCATGGCTCCCCAAGCCACTGTTAACTGCACTAATTTGCGCAGCCATCAGAGGGCACTGCACAGCTCAGTTGGCACCTTAGAGGGTTTGAGTGTCAGCACAGCAGTGCCAGAGCCTGAGGGAGAACCTGCCCTTTGTTCTCTTGTCTTTCCAGGAATGTCTGACTTCCAGTACTTGGCAGTGCACACAGAAGCTGGTGGCAAGCACGTGTCCATGTATGACAGAGTGCTCATGCGCAAGCCTGAGAAGGAGGAGTTCTTCCATCAGGAGCTGCCACTCTATATCCCCCCACCCATCTTCTCCAGGCTGGACACTCCTGTGGACTATTTCTATCGCCCTGAGACACAGCACCGGTAGGCAGCTCCAGCCTCTCACCCAGGCCCCAGGGCAGCAGAAGGCCTGGGGCATCAGAATTAAATTCAGAAGGGGAGTGTCCTAAGCAGTGGCCTGGTGATCACACACCAGCTTCATTCCCAATAAACAGTGAACTAGTGAGACTCGAGAGCACCTGATAAGAAGTAGTCTCTGGCTTTAATCCCCTGGTCATTACTTTGGACCTTCACCAGTAATGGCACGACTTGTGAGATGCCATGTGCAAACAGCCCACGCCAACCCAGGCTGTTTTGTCTCCTCTGTCCACCCATGGTCTCCTGGTCCCTGCCCCAGCACAGTTCATAGCTTGCTCTGTAACCCAGGCTTCTGCCATCTCCCCGCAGAACCTCAGCTTGTTTGTCCCACTTGCTGTCTCCCTGTCTGCACACATGACTGGAGGTAGCTGCCAGTGCTATCCAGCACTTACCTATCCACTGGAGCCTCCCTTCGAGCCCCAGAATCCTTGTTGGTTGTTCCTGAATCCTGATCACTGAATGTGAGCTGTGTTCTGAGTTTTGAGGATGGGCCGCGGGCATCTCAGAGTCAGTGGTGGGCATCTCTTGTCCCAACTGAGACCACATGCAACTCAAGTGAGATGAGTAATTTAGTTTTATACAGTCTGGACAGAATGGGGCTGTTGGAAAGGCAGGTCCCAGGCATTGTCAACGGTGGTTTTTCTCTGGAGGCATCTGCACTTTGGCACAAAGGAAGAAGAGTTCCTTTGTATAAGAGCCAGGACTGACTAATGTAGAAGAAATTAATTTGAACATTCTCAATATGAGATTAATAATGCTCACCAGCTGTGGGGAAGTACGGAGCCTGCATTTGGTCTCGCCTCCTGGCAATTTACCAGTTCTCTGTCACCCCCATTTATAAAGGACTTAGATGAGACTGGGGGTCTCCAGGCCACGTGGGAAGCTCTGAGCCAGGCCTTACCCAATCCCTGGGCCTTCTGTGGCCCTTAGTCTCACACTGTTCTTAATGTTATGCTTGTGATGTTTAGAGAAAAGGTCTGTCTCTGTAGCCCAGGCTGGCCCAGAGCATATTGCAGCATCCAGGCTGGCTTCAGACTCACAGCCTCTCTGGTCTTAGCCTCGTTGTATACTTCCCAGGGCAGGGGTTTGGCTGGCTTTGTTCTCTCCTGTGACCCTGGGCCAAGTGCTGCCAATAGCTGGGGCCCAGTGGAAGGAGCCTTGGGAAGCAGGTCAGCACACATATAAGCCAGAAGATGAAAGCAGCTTGAAAGCCAGCCTGTGATTGGCTCGTGTGTTCCTTGAGGAGACTGTTGGCAGTGCGCAGTTCTCAGAAGGTAGCACTAGAGTGCTAACTGCTGAATTGGCACATGGTGGGTTCTGTGCTGCGAAAGGGCAGGTGCTGGAATGGATACTATATCGTAAAACAGATGTAGTGTAAGCAAGAGCAAAGGCCTGGGATGGCCATTTTTGGATGGGGTAGGACTGAAACTCTGATAGAGTCTTGTGGTGACCCAAGCTTGGAGCTTGATGCCAACAGATGACAGGGCACGAAGGCTTTGTTCTGGGTTAGATGCTGGGAAGCAGAGCAGAATGTGAGCAAATGGATGAATGCATTAAATACATTGTGAGTGGCTGGGGCTTGGGAAGGCCAATAAGGAGCTAGCTGTAGAAATGAGTGATGGAGGAACAAGGCAAGAAAGTGTTCAAAGAGAACATTCTAGACCAAACCTGAAGCCTGTGCAGAGGAGCCATGAGGAACTGCCATCTCCAAAGCTGGTGTGTGTGTGTGTGTGTGTGTGTGTGTGTGTGAGAGAGAGAGAGAGACAGAGACAGAGAGAGACAGAGACAGAGAGAGAGAAAGACAGAGAGAGAGAGAGAAAACTTGACTGATTGATTGATTGATTGATTGATTGGGGCCTGGCCTGGCTTTTAAAACTTCAGATTTCACCCCCAAATGGTACACTTCCTCCAACAAGGCCACACCTCCTAATCCTTCAAATCCTTCTCAAAAGGTTCTACCCTCTGATGAAAAGTCTTCAAATATATGAGTCTATGGGGTCCATTTTAATTCAGGGTTAAGATCCCTAGGCTGTGGCAGCAAGCTTAGGTCTTATCCCAAAAAGTGTATTGTTCCCTGCTTTAAAAAACTGCTGTGAGCAGGATTTGGTGGTGTATGCCTTTAATCTGAGAACATGGGAGGCAGAGACGAGGGGATCTTTGTGAGTTCAAGGCCACTCTGTCAGTTCCAAGACAGCCAGGGCTGTTACACAGAGAAAACCTTGCCTGGGGTGGGGGGAAGCCCAACTGAACTGGAGGTGGTGCAATAGTATATACCCATACTCCAGTAATCATGAAAGCTGGAGCAGGGTACTCACTTAAGCCCAAAAGCTTGGGACTAGCCTGGGCAATAAAGAGTTTGTCTCAAATAAGTAAAACTGCTGGGATGATAGATTCACATACTGGTAATCCTAGCACTCACAAAGTTTAGGGTCACGAGTTCTAAGGCCACCTGAGCTGGCTTAAACAAAAGTCAGGTGTGGTGTATACCGTTAACCCCAGCACTTGGGAGACTGAGACTGGCAGACCTCTGAGTCTGAAGCCAGCCTGGAATACAGAGTGAATTCCAGGACAGCCAGGGCAACACAGAGAAACCCTGTCTCAAAAAAACAAAAAAAGGCAGAGGCTTCGGTGCCTTTCGTGGTGCTCTCTGTTGCTGACTTCCAGGGCTGTTTAGTCTGTCACTCTCCTGACCTCCGCCGGTTGTTCTCATTATGAGAGTAAGCTGAGCTTGTTCAGAGGAAACAAGTGTTAGGAAAAGCATCAGCCACAGAAGCATAAGTGCTGCTCCTCCCTGCCAAACCCTTTGCCAGTGGAGGACCACTCACTGCACATGTGATATGCCTGGCGGGAGAGTGAGCCCTGTACTGGCTATGATTACTATGTTCTTACATTTTTTTCTATTACATTTATTTATCTAATTTGTGTGTGTGTGTGTGTGTGTGTGTGTGTGTGTACCACTATGCCTGGCTGCCCCATTGCTTTTTCAGAGTTAAATTTCTGATGTGTTTTTGTCCTCTCACAAAGTACTTAACACCTGTAGTAGGAAGAACACTACCCAGAAGACAGTAAAGGCCTTGGGCTGCACTCTGCACAGTGGGGCTGGTAGGCAGCTGTCCACATTCTGGAGTAGGCCATGGCTTGGGGCCAGCTGTCTTTGGGCCCATGGGTATGACCCCTTTTCTTCCTTATGTGATTGGGCAGATTCCCAGCATACAGAAAGAACCTGCCTTTCTTCCCAGGCACTGTTGATTTTGGGGGCATAGCTGGCCAGCCAGGGAGAGGAGGGCCTGGCTGTCTACCCTCTGGGGTTAGGTGTCCTAGGCTGGGGTTGCAGAGGGAAGACTGGCAGGGTGTTGAACCCCTTCTGCTCCTGCCAGCAGCTCTCTATAGATTTAGGGTCACTGTGGTCAGTAGAGCTAGCCAGAGGCAGACCTGAGGCCCGCCCTTGACGCTCTCTCTGAAGTGAAGGTCAGCCATCTACTGTCCTTCCTGAGGGTGTTGGGGGCTCGGGGAGACAGTCTTTAAAGCAGGATAGTGTTGTACCTGGCATGGCTCCTGAAAGGCACATTTGGAAAAAAGCAGACTTGACCCCTTATTCCATATTTGCTTGCCAATGTGAAAACCACTTGTTTACTTGCTTTTGAAGTTTACAGTTGGTATGTACTCATGGAGAAAAGTAGGGTAAAGTGCAAACTGGATGAGGTTGAGCAGAATTGCTTGAGCCTAGGAATTCTAGATCAGATGTATTCACAGCAGCACACTGTTTTTGTAAAAGGGTAAAGGAGCTGAGAGGTGGCTCAGTGGTTAGGAGCATTTGTTGCTCTTCCAGAGGACCAGAGTTTAGTTCCCAGCACCCACATCAGGTGGCTCACAACTTCTGGCCTCCAAAATCCACACACATGTTGCATACACACACACACACATACACACACACACACACACACACACACACGACTGTGGGTAGGGCTTGTGGCATCCTGGATACACAGTAAAATGCACTTTCGGTGCTGTGGGGTGGGGCTGGTGTGGGGGAAACACAGGCCTATGTACAGCAGTAACTGCTGAAGCTGAGGATTTGCATGTGGGGATTCTTGATACTACTGTGTCTGAGTCTGCTGTTTCTGACGACTACTCTTAAAGAGTTAGGGAGCTGCTGTAAGTGCTTCAAGAACCATCCACTGGAGTGGCTCTGTGCTGATACATGTACAGTGTGTGTTTTAAAACTGCTTCTTTTAGCCTGGTGTGGTGGTGCACGCCTTTGATCCCAGCACTTGGGAGGAAGAGGCAAGCAGATCTCTTGAGTTTTAAGCCAGCCTAGTCTACAGAGTGAGTTCTAGGATAGCCAGGGTTATACTGAGAAACCCTGTCACAAAAAAAGAAACAACAAAAATCAAAAACCTATTTTTTAAGGTTCATAACAAACTGAGGACGGTATAGATCTCTGCCCCTGTTTATGAGAAACACTGTTCACTGTTCACCCACCTCTCAACCTGTGCACACACAGAGGTCAGGACATATCACCAGCACACAGGGTGCGGTTCACACGGGTCTTTCCTGTGTTGGACACTATGGAGTGGACAGATAGGACTCTGGCTTAACCTCTGGGCTTTGGGGATCCCATCTGGCTGCATCCTTTTCTTTCATCTGTGTTGTCAGATGCTTCTGAGCCAAGTCACTATCTGTTAGGTGGACCAGTTGGCTTGGACAGCTACAGCAGCTGGGCCTTTTTTTTTTTTTTAGATTTTATTTATTTAATGTATATTAGTACACTGTAGCTGTCTTCAGACACACCAGAAGAGGGCATCAGATCCCATTACAGATGGTTGTGAGCCACCATGTGGTTGCTGGGAATTGAACTCAGAACTTCTGGAAGAGCAGTCAGTGCTCTTAACCGCTGAGCCATCTCTCTAGCTTGCAGCCAGGTTCTTGGGGTTAAGGCCCAGCTCCTAGCAGATGCTGTTTGGACCATTTCCTAATCTGGATAATCTCAGGTACTTCCTTGTAGGACCATTTTGAAAGTTAAGTGAGTCATGTAAGTAGGCAGAGTCCACAACCTGTCCACATGCAATGGATGAGCATTGGGATGCTGTGCTTTTCTGCCCTGGGTGGATGGGGTTGTGTGGTATTAGATGTGGATGTTGTGCTGCTCTGCGCTGGGTGGATGGTGTTGCGTGGAGCTAGATGAAGTTGTGGTTGGGAGGCCACCAGCCTTCAATGGTGCCCTTTCCCATACATCATCTCTGAGACTTAGGGCCTTGCCCTCCTTCAAGGCCACTGGCCCCAGAGTTTCCCTGAGCCACTGCAGGCAGTTATAGGCCCCGTCTCACCCTTGTTGGAAGTCTAAGGGCGTGTGCTTTTCCAGTAGGTAGTACTGGGAGTCCCCTCCACTGAATCCAGAGAAAGGCACATGGGTATGGTCTACTGGTGAGACCTGCTGGATTCTTTGCCCGCCTGGCAGGCCTATGCCTCAGATAGTAATCTAATCGTCTGTCTGTCTGTCCACAGAGAAGGCTATCACAATCCCACCATCTCAGGGGAGAACCTAATTGGACTGAGTAGAGCCCGGCGCCCCCATAATGCCATCTTTGTCAACTTTGAGGACACCGAGGTACCTGAACAGCCTTTGGAGGCTGCAGTCCAGACATGGAAGAAGGCCTGCACCAACCCCATAGATCAGAAGGTGGAAGAGGAGCTGAGGAAGGTGAGACCCCGTGCTCCACCAAGCCTGCTGGGCCACCGTGTTGCACCACTACTGTGGCTGGCTCTGCTTATTCTAGCACCGCTGATTAGCACAGGAATTTTAACCTCCAGCTGTTACATCTCTAAAAGCTGTGTCAGAAGCTGGGCTTGGTGACCTAGCCTATGACTCCAGGGGCAGGGGTAATTGGCTTGACAACTACACAAAGTCATGTAAGTAAAATAAAGAGGGTTGGGAAACACTGTGCTGGGTCGAGTGCTGTCTGGAACATGCAAGGCCGAGTGCTTGGGACCTCAGAAGTCCTTCATTTCCAAAGTTGAAAACGGTCCCTTTGGGGTGCCAGAGATAGTTCTTTGCTGGGATGTGGCTTGAATGTGGACCTGGGTCTAACAGCCTGTGCAGAGCTGTCATTTGTAACAAACCCATGGCAACTAGTTTATGGTGCCTTTACCCTGGGTGTAGCTGGAAACACATCATAGGACATTGCACTACCTCTGGCTTCTGGTGCTCTATGACAGTGGCTGGATCTCTGCTGGGTCCACAGTCCTAAACAGTGGATTCTTAGGGGCTTTCTGTGTGAAGCTGAAGTCACAGCTTGTTCAAGGACAGGGTCCTTCAGAGACTGCAGGCCTTACTGAGCCCGAGGCTCTCCCTGTGGCTCAGCTTTGTTCTGGCTCACAGTGCCTTGTACAGCCCTCCCCAGGACCAGGCCACCCCTTCACCTCCTTCAAGTCCCATCTCTAGCACTTGCAGTCCACATTAGGAATGATTGGACACGTGCTTGCTCAGCCCTGGTGCTCCATTGTACTGTGTCCCATTTACGGTCGGGGACTGTATGGTCACTTCAGGACCCCCCACACTGTACAGTTGCTCTTGCATGTCCAAGATGTGTCATCCATGCCTCTAAGGGATTGGGGTAGGGAGAAAGGGGTTATGAATGACTGGTCAGTGTGGTGGGTTCCAGACACATAAGGACAGCTGATGTGAGAAGCCAATAGCTATTGGCGTTCATCTCAGACTCTGTCCTTGACTTTCCCCAGCTCTTTGACATCCGTCCTGTTTGGTCACGAAATGCTGTCAAGTCTAACGTCAGTGTCCATCCCGACAAGCTCAAGATCTTGCTTCCCTATATGGCTTATTACATGGTAAGTCTAGTCTCACCTGCATCTTAGTGCCCACCAATATGGTCCCTGGTGGGACATATTAGAGCCATGGCAACAGAAGGCATATGTACTTCCTAGCAGCCCTGTAACCTGGCACCTTGAGACAACTTGTTAAAACTAGGTATAGAGCTGGGAAGATAGCTCAGTGGGTAAAATGCTTGCTACACCAGATTAGGGTCCCCAGCACACATGTGGTAGCATGTGCCTATAACCCCAGCACTGAGTAGGTAGAGTTGGGCAGGTCCTGGTACACACATACACACACACACACACACACACACACACACACACACACACGTATACCCACACATGTACACGCACACACAACACACACCAAGACATGGACACAAAAAAGAAACAAAGATTTCAAAGCCCCCAAGTCCACCACAACCTTCTAATCTGGCTGTGTGCAGATTACTTTAAAGGAAGAATTACATGAGTCATGGATAAGCCTTCTGTTCATAGTGAGAAATTCCTGAGGGCCTGGCACTGGGTGGGGCTACATATCACTGCCTTCATCCTTCCTGGAGGTGACAGTAAGAGTCCATTTGTACCTAGGGAAAGCTGGGCTCAGCGAGTTGACATGCCAGTCTTGGCAGAGCTGAGGCCCAGACCCTAGCCTCTTAGTGACAGCACCTCTTCACCTTGACCCCCATGCTGTGTGGGGCTTAGTGGAAGAACTCCATCCTTGATTCTTCCCAGGAACGGATGGAGATAGGGGCCAAGATGGGTGGTGCAGAGCTTCCAAAAAGTTCAGAAGGGAGCGAGTCCTACCTGCCAGGGGGAGCCAGCATAAACCATGACCCTAGAGGTTGATGATGGATAGAGGTAATGTTGGACTCCAGCCTGGAAAGCCACTGTCTCTCACTGAACATGAAGTCTAACTGTAGTGCTCTTTGTGGAAGGGACAGTTGCCATAGAAACTCCTGATCTCACTTTATACCTATAGAACCCCATCAAAGGGTGGGGTGTAAGGCCATGTTTCAGAGCTCAGGGAGTCCTGCTGCCTCACTGTAGGGCTTGCTCCCACCTACATCCTAGAGGACCTTACATTCAGTACCTTTTTGGTCTCCAGATAACAGGCCCATGGAGAAGCTTGTGGATTCGATTTGGCTATGACCCTCGAAAACACCCAGATGCCAAGATTTATCAAGTCCTTGACTTTCGAATCCGTTGTGGAATGAAATATGGTAAAAAAAAATAAGTGTATTTTCTGTCCTTGTCTCTGTGTCTACCATTTCTAGCACTGTCTTTACCCCTCCCCAAAAAAAGATTTGTGTATATGTATCTCCATGTTTGAGTATCAGCACATGTGTATGCAGGGGAGCAGAAACGAGTCAGCTGCTGTCCTGTGTAACTTTCCACCTAGTCCTTTGAGGCAGATGCTCTTCATGAAACTGGGGCTCACATTTTCTCACTGGCTAGAAGCCAGCAAGCCCCAGCATCCTGTCCCTGTCACCCACCCCCAGAGCCTGGATTGGTAGGCGTGCATGCAGGGTGCCCACTTTGCTGTGGAGATGCTGGAGTCCCAACTTGAATTCTTAAGCTTGCACGGCCACCTCTCCAGCCACCATATCTATCACTCTCTTCTGTTCTAGGGCTGCATAGGGATGGCCCAAGAGTTAAGAGTGCATATTCTTACAGAGGGCCATGCTTGAATTCCCACCACCCATATAGACAACTCACAGCTGGCTGTAATTACAGTTGCAGAGATAAAATGCCTCTAGTCTCCATTGGCACCTGCATTTACATATATATACACACACATACATAGACATACATGTATATATACTATATATATAATATTTATATAATAAAATATATGTATTATAGATTAATTATATACAACATAATTATAGTATAGTATGTGTGTGTAAGAACCTATTTCCAGCAGGGCATAGTAGCACATGCCTTTAATCCCAACATTCACAAGACAGAAGCAGTTGGATCTCTGTGAGTTCAAGGCCAGCAGTCTTTATAGTGAATTCCAAGGTAATCAAGGCTACCTAGTAAAAGTCTGACTTGAAAAAATGATTCTATTCCTATGGAGAGACTAGGCTAGAAACCTTTCTGTATCCCTCTCTAGCCCCTCTCACCACTGATAGTCTGTGGAACAGCATAAAGGAACTTGGAAATGGAAGCACTGGCTCTTTGCTGGCTTTGCTGTAGCCCTCTAGTTTATAAGCAAAGATTGTGACATGGGTCCTACTTAAGCCCAGGATGCCAGGAAACCCACATAAAATTGTCAGTACGTGAGAGCCACTAGATGTGCTGGTGTCCGTCCCTCCTGTAGATGGCAGATGGAGCTGGCCACCTACTTTCTTTTTACATGTGGCCCTTGTATGCAGGTTATGGTTCCAGGGACATGCCTGTCAAAGCGAAGCGCAGCACATACAACTACAGCCTCCCTATCACAGTCAAGAAGACGTGTAAGTGGCTGAATCATCTACAGCAGGACATGCAAGGGAGGTGGGCATTTGGACAACAGGATGGGAAGGTCTGCCAGCCATTCCTTCCAGACAGATGCAGAAGGTCAAGTAGGTGATCCCACTCACTCTACTGCCTTGCTTCCATGCAGCCAACCAGCCTGTCAACATGCATGACCTGAAGCAGGGCCTGGGCCCATCAGGAACCGATGGCCCACGGAAATTGACCTATAATAAGTACAAGCTCAAGGTGAGTGCCCTCTGGCTCCAGTGGAAGGTCAGGTGGGAGTAATGAAGTGTGGGGGTGGGGAGGCTGGGCACTTCTGAGTGACCTTGGGAAGGGTCTTTGACTCAGCTTTCTCCCTACCCAGTGCCTTTGCATTACTCACCCCTCAGGTCCCTCCAGAAACAAAGAGAATCTGGGGTGCCATCTATCCAAGGTCATGGGGAACTAGGGCCATCTGGGCAGAGAGGTGGTGACAAGTCCTGGAGAGGGAAGTTTGGCTGCACGTGCAGCTGCCCCTGGGGAGCCTGGCTCTCTGAGGCCTATAACTGCTGCTGTGATGTGGGGGTTAGACATAGACATGAGCACAGGCTAAGCCAGAACATCTGGGGACCAGCTGTGGGGTGAAATGCACGATGGGATGCACACAGCCTTCCAGGGCTCACGTTTTCATCAGCACCACCCAGCCGAAGCCGGCACACGCCCACACTTCTCAAGACCCCTCCATGGTCCTGGGAGAGGCCAAACTAGTGTCTCTATCCTGCAGTCCCTGCTCAAGTAGCTATGTCAGAAAATTTAAGTTGATCAGAAATAGACAACATGAGGGAGACAGCTTTCCCCTAGTGTCATCGTGCCTTGGCCACCAGTGTCTTGGGGCCTTGTCCTTGACTCTAGGGCTATATTCCAAGTAGAAAAAGGGGGGAATGATACTCATTAAACCCTGCCTTCCCCCAAAAAAAGCAGCCAAGGGAACATGCAGGGAGAGTCCATAGAGTGACTGAGTAGAAACAGCCGGTGAGGCGCCATCCTTTTGGAAGGTGCAGCAGGCAGAACTCAGCACTGGTTGGTGGCAGTCCCATACTGTAAACTAAGGAGGCCTGACTGCCCCCACCCTCCCAGCACCTCCTCTCTCCATATCTGCTGGCCAGCCTGGGCCTGGGGACAAGCCAATCCTTTAGACTTCCATGAAAGCCACAACGTGGTATCCCCAGCACTGTTAGACCTAGGGTACTCTGCAGCTGTCCCATCTCTTCCCTCTTTCCTCAGGATTCGGTCTACATCTTCCGGGAAGGGGCCCTGCCACCCTATCGACAGATGTTCTACCAGCTGTGTGATTTGAATGTGGAGGAGTATGTATAAGGGGTCCTGTGCCCAGGGATGGCTCCTGGATTCTGGGCCAGAACTGGCTCAGGAGTAGTGTTTTCTGCAGCTCTTCCTGCAGCTGAGCTCTTAAGAAAGACTTGGCTATTGGGAGTTGGGTGCAGCCCTGAGTCTTGCTGTATGTGGGCTGTAAGGCTCCTGGCAACAGGAGCACCGTGCCCTGTAGAAAGCAACCCTGCTTGCTAGTAGCAGTTGCTCCTTGATTGGTGTAGTTCCTAATCCTGGGCACCTTCAACCCATTTGTTCTCAGCCATGGCTAAAAACCACCAAGAGTGGGCAGCAGCATTAACGGGAACCAGGCAGAACAAGGCAGCCTGTGGGACCTAGGGAAAGCCTGACTGTAGCAGGAGAGCACCTCTGGGGATATGCCCAGCTTTGTGTAGGGGCTTTTGAGGCGAGGGTGCTATTCAGAGACTGCAAAAGTTAGGGAACTTGCTGGGAGCTCTTCCATTACCCACTACCTCTGAGACATCTGTCTGAGCATTGTTTCCTAAACAGAGACTGTATAAGAGTCTCCAATTGGCATCCTGTTTCCACAAACCCCTGCCCACAGACCTGTGTTAGAACTATCCCATGAGCCACCACACATGGAGCCACACTCTGGGGCTCTGTATAAGCTCCCACCAAGCCCCATCCCTGGACTCTACCCACTTAGTTTCCTCTGCCCACAGGTTGCAGAAAATTGTTCACCGAAATGATGGGACAGAGACTGTGTGCACGGAGAGAGATGGGTGGTGCCTCCCCAAGACCACAGATCACCTGAGGGACACTATGTCACTCATGATTCTACAGACCATCCGCTCGGAGAGGCCTGGTGAGAGCCACTTGTGCAGGGAAGCCTCAGACCTGTTCAAAACAGGTCTGACAAAAGCTGACAAAAAGCTCCAGAGACCCTCATACTATCCATGGTGGAAGGGAGGTCTGTGAGCCAGGACTCAGCCGTGACACTGAAGAGTACAGACAAGAGGGAAGAGATGCTGCCTTCTAGTACAGGAAGAACTGCTCTGCCCATCCCTCCTGTGGGGCTGGGTGGTCCATGGCTCTGCACTACACTCCCCAGCTCCTTTCTCAAAACAAAACCTGAGGTAGCCCCTGGGGCACTAGGAAGTGAGGTACTTGCTAGGCAGGGGTCTACAAGGGGACCCAAAGAGCAATGAAAAGCTCTTGTAAAGAACTTCTTCCAAGCTGGGTAGCAGGCATCTGAGTAGAGCAGGCTTCCTGGCTGTGTATGGGGTGTAGGCTTCACCTCTTGGGAGCCCAGTCAAGGCTTTGAAGCCTTTCTGGGAATAATTGTGTATGCCCCCTCAAGTTCCATTTGGGCCCCAGGCTGCTCATGGTTCTCCCCAGAAAATGGATTCAAACATGCTGCTAGGCTTCACCCACACACTCCCGGTCCCTGTCCTCATGCTCTCCTTCATGGCTGCTTCACTGCTTGAGCCTGTCTCAGTGAAAGGGCTCTAGGGTCACCTAGGAAGCCTGCGTTGGAACACAGCCTTCTTTCCTTCCTGTGCAGCTCTTTTCTCCAACACAGGTAAGGCTGATCGTGGGAAAGAGCAGCTGATGTTTGAATCTGGAGAAGAGGAGGAGGAGGAGGAAGAGGAGGAGGAGGAGGAAGAGGAGGATTTCAAGCCCTCGGATGGGAGCGAGAATGAGATGGAGACAGAGATTCTAGATTACGTGTGAGGAAGCACTGTCCCCAGGCAACTAGGTGAGAGCCGCAGCTGTCCTCACAAAGAAGCCAGAGCAAGGTCAAGGTAGTGAGGATCGCCCTTGAGGCTCCTCTGAAAGCTGCTGTCCTAACAAGAGGCCCTGGCTCTAGCCTTGTCCTCCTGCTTAGTGCTGTCCTCTGCCCTGGGTGGAGGACGACCCTATTGCCATGCAGATGACCCAAGGTAGATGTGGTAAACCTTGGGTACCCATCCTGGCAGGGGTCTTGTGAATCTGGGGACAGAGACGGCCTGAGGAGTCTGGCTGGCCAGACTGCCCTTTGGTTTGGGCACTATCTGTCTAGACTAGCCTTGGTACAAGCCCAGCCCAGCCCAGCCCTGATCGTCTTGTTAATCAATTTTCCTGGGTGTCTCAACATGGGGGTGAGAGGGGAGGGGTAAAGTTGGGAGTGTTTCCCCTTGCCTGGGGCTCTAGCACTTCATTTATTCCTTCTCTCATTCAGGACATGCTGGTATGCCATGATGGGACAATTGGGACAGGCCTGTGCCCCCAGGCCATGCTCAGCCTAACTTCCCCAAATGGACCAGCTCTTCAGTCCCATCTCACAGCTTCCTTTTGCTCCTGCCCAGCAGGCCTCCTCCACGGAAGGGCCCTGTGTGACCTCTCTAGGGCAGCAGCACCACTTCCTGAAGGGTGCTGAGCCAGAGATGGGCCGTTGCCTTGTTTCTCTGTGTGGCCTCTGTGCCTTGAACAGCCTGGTACACACAGTCAAGTCACAGCCATTCTAAAGGCAAATGCCTCTTGCCAGCCCATCCTGACAAGATGAAGACCCATTATTTGATTTGGCCCAAGTGAGCACTCCTGGGAACTTCCCAGCCTTGCAGGGAATCAGCCAGACAGACCCTGTGTCCCCTGCTGACCCTGCTTCCTGCTGCTTCAAAGAATGCTCAGCCCAGAGGCAGGAAGTAGCTCTTTTGAAGGCTAGCCAGCCTTGCCTGTCGCCATAGGACTTGTTTCAGAGTGGCTGCCCATCCTGGTCCTTAGGGGGTTAGCCTGGGTTCTGATCCCATCTACCCAGGAGTGCTTTCACTCTGGATCTGAGGAGGGTGCTGAGTGAGGGACCCTGTGCCCTCTGGAGGCCTCACCTACACAGAGCCAGGTTGGACAGACTAGAAGGATTTCCTGAAGTCTAGCCACACTTGGCATAGTATTGTAATTCTCCTGAATTCCCATGTAAATAAAAGTGCTTTTAGTAATAAATATATTACCCAAGGAGCCCGCGCTGGTGTTTGATGCCCTGGTTACCCGTCCATCACCTGACTTCACACCACTATGTCTTGTTGCGTATTGCACCCTGTAGTGATTTGTTTTTGATTTGTGTTTTGCTGGGTGTGTTTGAGAAGAGGCCACTTGTCTTCAACAGAACTAAGATTCTCAACAAGTGGAATAGTTAGGATTTATTATAAGCAGTAGCTCACAGTTAAGGTCCAGATCCACAGTCTTCAGGGCATGGCACAGGGTGGAGATTCAGTAGAGGCCTGCAGTTGAATGCAACCTGCTAGCTGCACAATGCCACGCCTACCCCTGCTGCCTACCTTGTCTCAGCCCTGCAAGAGGCTGTGATGAAGCAGCCCCGCCTGGAGGTGGGTGAGCACCCACTGACTTAGACAGCATTTCATCAACAAACAGCCTCACACAAACATCCATGATACTTGACCAATGTTTTAGAGGTGCTTGTTGGGTGGTTTTTTTGTTTCTTTTGAGACAGGTTCTCTCTATGTATCTGTCCTGGAACTCACTGTGTCGACCAGGCTAATGTTGAACTCATAAAGATCCTCCTGCCTCTGCCTTCTGAGTGCTGGGATTGAGTGCTAGGATTTGGCCACATCCACTTTGGCCAAAAAGCTGGGAACCATATTAGTCAAGTTAATACATGAAGTTGATCACCATCCTTAACACTATTCCCAGTAATTTCTAGTCCTTTCTAGTGCCCCCCCCCCCCGTCCTGGCCTCTGAAGGCACCTGCACTCATGTGCACATATTCCAGAGACATACATGTACACATAATTTAAAATATCAAATCATTGAAGTACATATGTTTTTTTAAAAAAGATTTATTTACTTATTTTATTTTATGTATTATGAGTACACTGTAGCTGTACTGATGGTTGTGAGCCATCATGTGGTTGCTATGACTTTGAATTCAGGACCTCTGCTCGCTCTGGTCACTCCAGCCTAAAGATTTATTTATTATTATAAATAAGTACACCACTAGTAGCTGCCTTCAGACACACCAGAAGAGGGCGTCAGATAGATGGTTGTTAGCCACTATGTGGTTGCTGGGATTTGAACTCAGGACCTTTGGAAGAGCAGTTAGTGCTCTTAACCGCTGAGCCATCTCTCTAGCCCAAAGTACATATGGTTAACAGGTGGTAAATTAGACAAAGTACATGACAAAGTTGTAAGGCTGCTTAGGGTCATTTAAGCCTCTGCTCTTTGTCCTTGGTGTGAGTTCTGCAGGCTGCTCTCTGAAGGGAACTATGTTTACTCAGGCCGCTCACTGACCTGTGCTAGGCCCACTGCATCCTTTAAGCTGTCTCTTGGGAACTGCAGACCCTGCCCTTGCTATGCCAAGTACTCTGGCAGCAGCAGGCCTGGCCTGGGTTGTTGGGGCAATTCTGCTTTATGAGGCATCAAGATTGGTGGGTTTTGTTTTCTTAGGAAAATTTTTCTCTTGAACCCATTCACCTGCCCCTCCTCAAACCCAATCCCCTTTAAAATTACTCGCCTCTGACCCGGTGTGTTTGTGTGGATAGGGTTAGTTTTCTTTGTGGTCCCTCTGTCAGTCTGCTTTGATGGCTGCAGCCCAGCCTTTCAGGAGATTGTGGGCTCTTGAGCATCCAGCTGTGGCCCTGGAATCAAACAAATGTATCCAGTGTCAGCAGCAGCTAGCACTACTGGGCTGTGTGACAGAGCCCAGTAGTGACACCTTGTGGGTGTGTCACTGTAGATCACTCTAGTGCTGGGGAGTGGACATGGGGGGCTTCCCTTCTTGACCAAGCTGGGTACAGAGCAGCCTCTTGTGTGCCCATGGCCCCCTGCCTTGTCTCAAGCCGGCACTCTCCAGTACAGAATTGCCTTAGCGCTGGCTCTCAGAATCACACCTGACATGTGTTCCCTGCTACCCCACCTCTGCTGTGTCCCAGCTTCCTCCTGTGTCCCACTGCTCATCTACACACCTACTGTGCGTCATGGAGACCTGCACACTGGATTGGGCAGAGCACACAGACACACTAGTGGATGTAGATCTGTAACCCCCACCCCCATGCTCTGGCACAAGTGGAGCTACGATCTGAGCTGGGGACTTGGGCTCCCAGAGGGGAGGGGCTACTGGCCTGGGAAGACTGGATGTGCCTGACCAGCTGCTGTGCTGCCTTCCGAGTGTCTATCATAAAAAGCTGTTCAAAGGCAGCTAAACACCTTAAAAGGAGCCTCTTCAGACTTGGTTTATGATCTGGCACCAGGATAACCTTTTCCTGGTAGCTAAGGTACACATCCTAGGATGGTGGCCTACTCTCTGGTGACCTCTTACTGGCCTTCACCTCTAGGCCCAGTACTTCCCCCCCCTCCCTCCCTCCCTTATTCTGTGCCTCTATTCCTTCCAGGCTTTGTCTCTTTCTGCCTGGGTGTACCTAGTATTCCCAGGGAGCCCCATCCACCCGTAGTGAGGCACAGACATGAAACATTTACCCTTTCTCTGAGCCATGCCAGGTTTTGCTCAGGGAGCTCCCCTTCCATCTGTGCCACCATGTCCTCCCCTGCCAGGACTCTGCCCCCTGCATCCAGCTCAGCCTGCACTACCATATACTTTAGTGCATTACTTGGGTTTTCTGAGTTACCGAGGATCAACCACACCAGTGACCAGTAGCATGCAGCCACCTCTGGCTCAGGAGTCCTTCATAGGTTCCCAGTAAGGTAAGGGGCATTCAGAACCTCAAGATGAAGCCCACCCATTTTTCTGAAGGTGACACTAACTGAACCCTGATAGAACAATGCAGAGCACCTAGCACCCAGCCAGAGTTGGCCCTGTGACCTCCTCCACAACATCCATGCCACCTGCCTCTGCTCCCAGGTGGGCAGTAACCCACACAGGTGCAGTGTGGGCACCACTCCGGGTGCTCAGGGCCAGCCTGACCTGGGAAAAAATGGACCATCCCACACCTGTGTGTCTGTGTATACATGGTATGCACACACATGACCTTGGCCCCAGCTCCATAAATACTGGAGAAGAGGAGAGAAGGCCGCCTAGAGGGAGACATTCACTATGGGGCGCCTGGAGGTTCTGTTTCTTGGCCTCACCTGCTGCCTGGCGGCAGCTTGTGCTGCAAAGGTAAGCCAGAACCCTACAAGGGACTACAGCCCTCTCTCATTCTATAAGATCTGGGAACTGGGGACATGTAGAGTCCGTCCAGCGGATCTACTCAGGTCCGTGGGTCACTTCGGGCTGGAGGCTGGACTAGACTTGTGGAAATAAATGGGCAAAAAAAGACAGGGAGGGCCGCCAAGTAGGTGTATCAAAGCGACATTTACTTCGGGGTGAAATGGGTATTTATCTCCGGGGCACAAAAGTGAAACCAAAACATCTGAACACAATATATGCATAACGTCAATACAACTCTAGACGATTAGACGCCAAGTTCTCAGTGGAATCAACTCTCAGGCAGGAACATTGTTTACAGTAAGCAAATGTCTTCAAACAGGAGGGTTTGTAGAATCTAATAGCAAATCTGCTTTTGCAGCTTCAGGAGGAGCTGCAGTGTTGTGGGCATTGTTTCAAACCACAGGTGCGGCTATAGTCCCAGGCTGTTCAGCTGCTTTCACTTTCAGAATTCAGGCAAAGGAAATTCTGCTTATTTACTCGCAGCATTGGGGGGGGGGGTGGCAACAGGGACAGAGCCTGGAGGATGGGGGACAGAAAGAGCACAGAAGGGGCCAGTGAGCCCACTAGCACTCCAAGCTCTGGTCCTGCCTGAGACACCCAGTTTGTCTTGTTCACTTGAAGCCCAGTGCAGCATGCAAAAAAACACTGGAATCTCACACCAGGAGCAGTTTTATGTATCCCATGCACTATTTGAAACATCGGGCATTCCATGCACTGTTTGAAAGATTTCTACTAAAAGCCCACCATTGCTCTGTAGTTTCAGGTATGCCGAAGTCTGGCAAGCTTCCCCACCGTCCCTGGCTTTTCCTTTCCTAGAGGGAGTCCCCCCAAAAGAGAAGCAGCTTGCCTGACATTACACAGCAACCACATCCTGTTCTCAAACAGGAACCTGAAATGTCTGTTCCAAATCAGGGCTCTGGCTCCCAAGTACCCTCCATTTCCTGCTCCTCCTGAGAAAGGGTGAGACCTACCTGGTGTGTGC
The DNA here is from genome assembly GCA_019843815.1 of Montemys delectorum. Taxonomy (NCBI): domain Eukaryota; kingdom Metazoa; phylum Chordata; class Mammalia; order Rodentia; family Muridae; genus Montemys; species Montemys delectorum. The sequence goes on from JADRCD010183460.1 coordinate 24,340, forward strand.
AAGGCTCCCCTTCAAGTGCCCTGAGGAGGCTGCACCAGCTCTTCTGGGGTACCTCTAGCATCTGCCCTTTAACCATCCTTCTTGGGAGTGTGAGGATGAGTCATAGAAAGCTCAACAGATGCAGGAAGATGGCATAGGTGCCTGCACAGGGGCCTCAGCAATTCACCAAAACTCTCCAGCCGTTAGTTCTCTGGCCCTTGTCTTGTTTTCTTGGGCCCTGGAGACCATCCTCCTCCTGGAGCCTGGAAGCTGCAGTTCTTGTCCGGGGCTTCTGCCATGGGAGGGAAGTTGTTTTCTTTCTTGGTAGAGTTTTTTTTTTTTTAGGGTGTTAGAAGGACCTGAACTGTCTCCCTATTGCTCCACTCACTGCCAGCACACCATCCTGCCACTGTCTAGGATCATTGCAACTGGCCCAACCTGGGGCACTCAAGTCAACCACTACCACACAGACACGCTCTGAGAGGTGGCTGGCCTCTCTCTCTCCCTGCCACCCCGGCCTCCCTCCCTCCCTCCCTCTCTCCCTCCCCCCACACGCACCCCTAAGCTGGCTTTCTGACTCCTCCCAGTAACCAAGAATCTTAGATGCCCCAGTGATCTGTGTAGTCTCCCTGGCTCCTCTCTTCAGTTTCCTTACCCAGTATAGTAGGGGGTCCATCAGCTTAGACTTAAAGGGCTGCTGGGATCCCAGCTTGGGCCTGCAGCTACAGGCCACCTGCTTCCCCCTACCTGAAACCTTGCACAGAGGAGAAGCAAGAGGCCATACTGTCACCACTGCCAAGCAAGCAGAGCTGCTCCTGTGTGCTTTGAACTGATACAGGCAGGATAGGAGGGGACGTACACTGCACAGAGATTAGACAGCCTCGGCTCAGCAGAACAACTTCTAGTGGGAGAGCCCCTGCACTTGAGTTTGCAGGGACAGTGGGCAGATGAGTACCTGACTCAGGCCTCTAGTTGAGATAGACACTAAATAGCAGTGCTGATTGGCCTTGTGAAGACCTGGACATGGGGCCACCAGTCCCATGCCCATCTAGGATGGCAGTGGGGAGAGGTGATGGGAGGAGAGAGGGATCTCAGAAACCTTCTGACCTAGGTTAGAAACCTTCTGGAAGTTGAGCATCCACCACTGTCTGTAGTTGAACAGACCTTCCCTCTGACAGCCATCAATCCTTAGGGGAAGGTGCTGTGGCCCATCTTACCTATGGGAAAACTGACGCCCCAGGTCTTAACCGAGATCTAGACTGTCACTCCAGCTTAGCAGATGTGGGTAGAAGTGGCCTCAGATAGCTGAAGGAGGGTGTGCCAGGGTCTGGGAGGGAAGGGAATCGGCCCCTCCGGCACTTGGCAGAGGACCTGCTAGCACCGTGGACCCCAGCAGTCAGCCACTCTGGATTCAGGCTAGCCATGCAGAAGCCCATCTGACCCTGCCCTGTCTCACCTACAGTTGGGTGCTGTGTACACAGAAGGTGGTTTTGTGGAGGGCGTCAACAAGAAGCTCAGTCTCTTGGGTGGTGACTCTGTTGACATCTTCAAGGGCATCCCCTTTGCCACTGCCAAGACCCTGGAGAATCCTCAGCGTCACCCTGGCTGGCAAGGTGGGTGCTGGGTGCTGGGTACTGGGCTGACCCTGGCTGGTTCCTTTTACACCTTGCCCTTCTCTCACTGTAGGGACGCTGAAGGCTACAGACTTCAAGAAACGATGCCTACAGGCCACCATCACCCAGGACAACACCTATGGGCAAGAAGACTGCCTCTACCTCAATATCTGGGTCCCCCAGGGCAGGAAGCAAGGTCTGGATCCCAGTTTCCCAGAGGATTCCACCCTACCCCTACCCCAGAGCTCCAAGCCCTGGTCTGAGTTCTATTTGGTGCTGCTAAGCTCAACAGCCCTGAAATTAGCATTGAGGCCAGAAGGGGGTGCCCCCTGCTGATCCTCACAGCCCTGGCTGAGCACCTGCTCTAACAGGGTTACTGAGCTGCCTGGGGAGAGGACCTGTTGGTGTCTGAAGTCCCCATCTGCCCTTTTCAGTGTCCCACAATCTGCCTGTCATGGTCTGGATCTATGGAGGTGCCTTCCTCATGGGGTCTGGCCACGGGGCCAATTTTCTCAAAAACTACCTGTATGACGGGGAGGAGATCGCCACTCGGGGCAACGTCATTGTGGTCACCTTCAACTACCGTGTTGGACCCTTGGGTTTCCTTAGCACCGGGGATGCTAACCTTCCAGGTATATTGGAGCCTCTGACTGTAAGAGCAGGAACAGTGAATGTGCAGGACCCTGTGGACTCTGAGCCCAGCAGATAGACGTATTTCAGAAACTTCTAGCCTGACAGCTGAGGAAAGGCCCAGAACCTTCTGCACAGAGTTGGGGTACTGAAGCTAAACAGTGGGACGTGGGAGCCTGAGGCAGCCACTGGGAAATGAGAGAGGCCAAGAGACAGACAGAATGACAGAGACTCAAGTTGAGTCCTGGAAACCAACAGGAAAACCGAGGTAGAGTGAGGTAGACTTAGATGCCAAAGGAAAGACAGACAGTAGGAGGAAATATGTGCAAGATGGAGTCAGGTAGAGCCACTGGTGAATGTACCTTCCACGCCTCCCACCCCTCCCACCTTTCTGGCCCCTCCCCTCCCCTCCCCCTCCTGCTACGCCCCTTTAAAGCTCAACCTCCCGGAGATCCACCACTTACCCTCCTGGAGACTGGTTGCTTCCTGTTCATACTGAGTCTGTGTCACTAATCCCTAGGCCACTAATCTCTAACGCCCTCCAGCTTTAGTTGAGGGCCTTCCTGATGAAGTCTTTCCCCTTACCCTCAGGTAACTTTGGTCTCCGAGATCAGCACATGGCTATCGCCTGGGTGAAGAGGAACATTGCAGCCTTTGGGGGTGACCCCGATAACATCACCATCTTTGGGGAATCTGCTGGAGGTGCCAGTGTCTCTCTGCAGGTCTGGGGCCCTCTAGTGTGGAGGGTCTGACCCCAAGATTGAGGGAGGGAGCCAATGGGGCCTAGGGTAATGGTCAGAGCAGGGTGTGACTGGGAGCCCTGGGCCCAGGTATAGCTTGTTGACAGAACTTCTGGGTGTTGCAGACTCTCTCTCCATACAACAAGGGCCTCATCCGGCGAGCCATCAGTCAGAGTGGTGTGGCACTGAGCCCCTGGGCTATCCAGAAGAACCCACTTTTCTGGGCCAAAATGGTGAGCAGGGCAGGAGTAGGCAGGGTGGGGACCTTTCCCATTCCCGTGCTGTCCTGGTCCTCTGTTATTCTAAACCTCACTGCTGGCCTTCTCTAACCTCCTGCTTCTGCCTTTCCCTAGATTGCTAAGAAGGTGGGATGTCCCACAGAAGATACTGGGAAGATGGCTGGGTGTCTGAAGATCACAGATCCCCGGGCCTTGACACTGGCCTACAAGTTGCCCTTGATAAGGCAGGAGTGTGAGTAGTGCTCCTGGGTGGGAGGCATGTAGGGTGAAGGAGGAGGGCCCTTGGAGGGCAAGGCTGAGCTCCTGGAGAAGACAGAAAGGTGCCACACTGGGCCTGTCACTACCACTAGCAGGCCCCAGTAGTAAGGAGATGTCTTCCAGTACTCCAGGGACTTTGAAGAAGCCATATATGGTCAGGTGCACACCTTTAATCCCAGCACTCAGGATGTAGAAGCAGGCAGATCTCTGTGGGTTCAAAGAGCTACATAGTGAGACTGTCTTTTAAAAAAAAAAAAAAAAAAGAAAGAAAGAAAGAAAGAAAGAAAGAAAGAAAGGAAGGAAGGAAGGGAGGGAGGGAGGGGAAAAAGGGAGAGGAAGGGAAGGAGGGAGAGAGGGAAGCCAAACATGAGTCCCAGACAGCAGAAACCCATATACAGTTTCAGGGAGATGTATAGACCCAGACACAGGGCCACTATGCTGGATGGGGACTTTTTTTTTTTTTTTTTTTTCTCTTTTTGCTTTTTCGAGACAGGGTTTCTCTGTATAGCCCTGGCTGTCCTGGAACTCACTCTGTAGACCAGGCTGGCCTTGAACTCAGAAATCCGTCTGCCTCTGCCTCCCAAGCGCTGGGATTAAAGGTGTGTGCCACCACTGCCCGTTGGATGGTGAGTCTTAAGCTTTCTTGTAAATGTGGCAATCATTTGTAAATTTCCAAATACCTCCTGTGGCATTTGGTCCTTCCAGCTGGAGCTGCCACCAAGAAGCATGAAGAACCAGCCTGCTAGCCCAGGACACTGGACTCTTTCTTTGCTTACCCTTCCAAAGCAAATCTAGCAGTCTGAGCATCTGCACCTTCTCTCTTTCTTCTTTCTTTCCATGCCATAGATCAAACCCACAGCCTGTGCATGATAGGCAGACGCTCTACCTCTGAGCACCTTTGCCACTCAGACTATTTTATTTGGAGAGCCACTGAAGAAAGTCTGGCTGTGCTGGGCCCAAGGAAAGCCTGCTGAGGTAGAGCACAGACCGGTTGGCAAGCCTGGAGGGCAGGCAGGCCTCACCTGGGGAAGCTAGCAGGCCACCTTATCCTTGGTGTAGGTGTAACAAGGAAAGAGGGAGGGGACAGGGTGCTCATGCAAAACAGACAGCAGTGGACTCTTCACATGGTCATGAGACAAAGTTTGGGAATGCTTTTGCCTGGCATACCCAGAAGGGTGCCAGTGACATCTGGCAGGTTATGCTAGGGATACTGCTCAGCATCCCACATACAGGACAGTCACCCCTATCACTAGCTGATTTTGGCCAAAGGTCACTGGGACTGGGGTTGAGGAGCTTGGGTCTGGTCCGAAAAGGAAAGAGATCAAGTCTAGTACAAAAGGCCAAGAGGAGGAAGAGGCAGGCGCTTGAAGGTGTAAGAAGCTGTCGCCTTTCCCACCTAGACCCCATTGTGCACTACCTGGCCTTCATCCCTGTCATCGATGGTGACTTCATTCCGGATGATCCCATGAACCTGTACAACAACACTGCTGACACTGACTACTTAGCGGGTATTAACAACATGGACGGCCACATATTTGCTACCGTTGATGTGCCCGCTGTCGATAAGACCAAACAGAATGTCACAGAGTGAGTGTGGGGGGTAGGGATTAGGGAGGCACAGGATGAGAGAGAGGGAGGTGAGTGCTGTGTTGGGGAGAACGCAGGCAGACATGCTCCTGTGGACACCAGGGCAGTCCAGCATATTTCATCATCCCCATGCAGGGAAGACCTCTACAGGCTAGTCAGTGGACACACTATCGCCAAGGGCCTGAAGGGGGCCCAAGTCACCTTTGACATCTACACTGAGTCCTGGGCCCAGGACCCATCCCAGGAGAACAAGAAGAAGACAGTGGTGGCCTTTGAGACTGACATACTCTTCCTGATCCCCACGGAGATGGCGCTGGCTCAGCACAGAGCCCATGCCAAGTGAGGTTCTGGGAAGCGGTTGGCTGGGGAGGCTTATGAGAGGACTGCCTAGTTCTCTTGGCTCACTAAACAATGAACATAGCTCTGGGCTTCCCATTAGTCAAGGTTAAAAGTGTAATGGAAGCATATGCCTTGTCTAATCATGTCAGAAATATGAGTTTAGGTGGAAAACAGATGATCTTTGACCCTAGAGTATGGGAAGGAGGTTTCTGAATATTGTAGGGTGGAGACATGAACATTGAATGTGGGCTACAACGTTTCTTTCCCTTATTATCAAGAACTCCAGTTCAGTGTTGGGTGTGGTGGCACACACTTTTTTTTTTTTTCAAAGATTTATTTATTTTATTTATATGAGTACGCTGTAGCTGTCAGACACACTAGAAGAGGACGTCAGATCTCATTACGGATGGTTGTGAGCCACCATGTGGTTGCTGGGAATTGAACTCAGGACCTCTGGAAGAGCAGTCAGTGCTCTTAACCTCTGAGCCATCTCTCTAGCCCAAGTGACACACACTTTTAATCCCAGTACTCAGAGAGCAGATTTCTGTGAGTTCAAGGCCAGCAAAGGCTACATAAAGAGACCTTGTCTTATACAAACAAACCCTAGTTTTTTGATGGGTCTTAGGCCCCCCCCCAGGCCCTGCTAGGTTCCCCCTGGCCCCTCTCCAGAGCCTACCTCCCAAGGGAGCTCCTTACCCACCCAGTTGCCTCTGCTTCCCTCAGGAGTGCCAAGACCTATTCTTACCTGTTTTCCCACCCTTCTCGGATGCCTGTCTACCCAAAATGGATGGGGGCAGACCATGCTGATGATCTCCAGTACGTTTTTGGAAAGCCTTTCGCCACCCCACTGGGCTACCGGGCCCAAGACAGGGCTGTCTCCAAGGCCATGATTGCCTACTGGACCAACTTTGCCAGGAGTGGGTAAGATGTGTGTGTGGTAGAGCCCAGGACCAAGGACAGCAGATTTGAGGGCTCCTCTGTCACTGTGGCCCTGTGGGTCTGTTATCTCACGTGGGCAAACTTCTTATCCTCAAGCCTTGGTAGCTAGTTTGCACACAAGCAGAAGAGCTGCTGACCCAGCCCCAGGGCCAAGCACGTGCTCGCTATGACTGAGCCTCGAAAGGTTGGCTCAGCTGTCTGTGCAGAGCTGTCTGGGAGCTTCTAGTCTCTTTGCAGGCCCCTGCTCAGTTTCTTCTCACTCTGCAGGGACCCCAACATGGGCAACTCACCTGTGCCCACACACTGGTACCCCTATACCTTGGAGAATGGTAACTACCTGGACATCACTAAGAAGATAACCAGCACGTCCATGAAGGAGCACCTGAGGGAAAAGTTCTTAAAGTTCTGGGCTATGACATTCCAGGTGCTGCCCACAGTGACTGGTGACCAGGACACCCTCACTCCCCCTGAGGATGACTCAGAGGCTGCCCCTGTCCCACCAACAGATGACTCTCAGACAGCACCGGTGCCCCCAACAGACGACTCTCAGGCTGCCCCTGTCCCCTCAATGGG
>JADRCD010183462.1:0-11018 GCA_019843815.1 Montemys delectorum
GAAGAAAATAAGAGCGTTTCTAACCAGGTTTTAAATGTAGTTTCAAATTTCCCTGCATAATCTATTTCCTTTATCAAACCACACTGATTCATCTTAGTTTCAAGAACATTCACTTTTCTGTTTTGCACAACACTGTGTAATGTGTTATACCCGAGAAAAAGCTACTTTCACCTAGACGCTACACAAAACACATTGGAAACCGAATGCCTCTCAGTTCTTTCTCAGAAACGAATCAGGAAAGTTGTGCTTTTAGCATTGAACTGCACTTTTACTTTTAAGACGTTTGAAGATAGTAGTGAGTTTCTTAGAAGAAAATAGGAGCGTTTCTAACCTGGTTTTAAATGAAGTTTGAAACTTCTGTGCTTAATCTATTTCCTTTTCCAAACCACACTGATTCAACTTAGTTTCAAGAACATTTAAGTTTCTGTTTCGCACAACACTATGTAATGTGTTATTCCCGAGAAAGGGCTACTTTTAGCTAGACGCTACACAAAACACATCGGAAACCGAATGCCTCTCAGTTCTTTCTCAGAAACGACAGGAAAGTTGTGCTTTTAGCATTGATCTGCACTTTTAGTTTTAAGATGTTTAAAATAGAAGTGAGTTTTTAGAAGAATATAAGAGCGTTTTTAACCAGGTTTTAAAAGTACTTTCAAAATTCTCTGCGTAATCTATTTCGTTTACCAAACCACACTGATTCAACTTACTTTCAAGAACATTTATGTTTCTGTATCACACAACACTATGTAATGTGTTATACCCGAGAAAGGTCTACTTTCAGCTAGAAGCTACAAAAAACACATTGGAAACTAAATGCTTCCCAGTTCTTGCAGAAATGAATCAGGAAAGTTGTGCTTTTAGCAATGAACTGCACTTTTAGTTTAAGACGTTTGAAGATGGAAATGACTTTCTTAGAAGAAAATAAGCGCATTTCTAACCAGATTTTAAATGTAGTTTCAAACTTCTCTGCGTAATCTATTCCTTTACCAAACCACACTCATTCAACTTAGTTCAAAAACATCTCCGTTTCTCTTTTGCACAACAATATGTAATGTGTTATATCCGAGAAAAAGCTACTTTTAGCTAGATGCTACAAAAAACACCTTGGAAACTGAATGGGTCCAAGTTCTTTCTCAGAAACGAATCAGGAAAGTTGTGCTTTTAGCATTGAATTGCACTTTTAGTTTTAAGATGTATGAACATAGAAGTAAATTTCTTTGAAGAAAATAAGAGAGTTTCTAACCAGATTTTAAATGTAGTTTCAAACTTCTGTGTGTAATCTATTTCCTTTACCAAACAACTCTGATTCAACTTAGTTTCAAGAACATTCACGTTTCTGTTTCGCAAAACACTATGTAATGTGATATACCCGAGAAAAGGCTACTTTTAGCTAGATTCTACACAAAACACATTGGAAACTGAATGCGTCTCAGTTCTTTCTCAGAAACAAATCAGGAATGTTGAGTTTTTAGCATTGAACTGCAGTTTTAGTTTTAAGATGTTTGAAGATAGAAGTGAGTTTCTTAGAAGAAAATAAGAGCGTTTCTACCCAGGTTTTAAATGTACTTTCAAATATCTGCACGTAATCTATTTCCTTTACCAAACCACACTGATTCAACTTAGTTTCAAGAACATTAACGTTTCTGTTTCGCACAACACTATGTAATGTGTTATACCCGAGAAAGAGCTACTTTTAACTAGATGCTACACAAAACACATTGGAAACCGAATGCCTCTCAGTTCTTTCTCAGAAATGTATCAGGAAAGTTGTGCTTTTAGCAATGATCTGCACTTTTAGTTTTAAGATGTTTGAAGATAGAAGTGAGTTACTTCGAAGAAAATAAGAGCGTTTCTAACCAGGTTTTAAATGTAGTTTCAAATTTCTCTGCATAATCTATTTACTTTATCAAACCACGCTGATTCAACTTAGATTCAAGAACATTCACGTTTCTGTTCCGCACAACACTGTGTAATGTGTTATACCCGAGAAAGGGCTACTTTTAGCTAGACGCTACACAAAACACATTGGAAACCGAATGCCTCTCAGTACTTTCTCAGAAACGAATCAGGAAAGTTGTGGTTTTAGCATTGATCTGCACTTTTAGTTTTAAGACGTTTTAAGATATTAGTGAGTTTCTTAGAAGAAAATAAGAGCGTTTCTAACCAGGTTTTAAATGTAGTTTGAAACTTCTGTGCGTAATCTATTTCCTTTACCAAACCACACTGATTCAACTTAGTTTCAAGAACATTTAAGTTTCTGTTTCGCACAACACTATGTAATGTGTTATACCCGACAAAGGGCTACTTTTAGCTAGACTCTACACAAAACACATTGGAAACCAAATGCCTCTCAGTTCTTTCTCAGAAACGAATCAGGAATGTTGTGCTTTTAGCATTGATCTGCACTTTTATTTTTAAGATGTTTGAAGATAGAAGTGATTTTTAGAACAATATAAGAGAGTTTTTAACCATGTTTTAAATGTACTTTCAAAATTCTCTGCGTAATCTATTTCGTTTACCAAACCACACTGATTCAACTTACTTTCAAGGACATTTATGTTTCTGTATTGCACATTACTATGTAATGTGTTATACCCGAGAAAGGTCTACTTTTAGCTAGAAGCTACAAAAAACACATTGGAAACTAAATGAGTCCCAGTTCTTTCAGAAATGAAACAGGAAAGTTGTGCTTTTAGCAATAAACTGCACTTTGAGTTTTAAGACGTTTGAAGATGGAAGTGACTTTCTTAGAAGAAAATAAGAGCATTTCTAACCAGATTTTAAATGTAGTTTCAAACTTCTCTGCTAATCTATTCCTTTACCAAACCACACTGATTCAACTTAGTTTCAAGAACATTTATGTTTCTGTTTCGCACAACACTATGTAATGTGTCATAACCGAGAAAAAGCTACTTTTAGCTAGACACTACACAAAACACCTTGGAAACTGAACGCATCCAAGTTCTTTCTCAGAAACGAATCAGGAAAGTTGTGCTTTTCGCATTGAACTGCACTTTTAGTTTTAAGATGTTTGAAGAATGAAGTGAGTTTCTTAGAAGAAAATAGGAGCTTTTTTAACCAGGTTTTAAATGTAGTTTGAAACTTCTCGGCGTAATCTATTTCCTGTACCAAACCATACTGATTCAACTTAGTTTGAAGAACATTCATGTTTCATTTTCACACAGCACTATGTAATGTGTTATACCCGAGAAAGGGCTACTTTTAGCTAGACGCTACACAAAACACCTTGGAAACTGAATGCGTCCCAGTTCTTTCTCAGAAACGAATCAGGAAAGTTGTGCTTTTAGCATTGAATTGCCCTTTTAGTTTTAAGATGTTTGAAGATGGAAGTAAATTTCATAGAAGAAAATAAGAGCGTTTATAACCAGATTTTAAATGTAGTTTCAAACTTATGTGTGTAATCTATTTCCTTTACCAAACGACACTGATTCAACTTAGTTTCAAGATCATTCACGTTTCTGTTTTGCACAACACTGTGTAATGTGATATACCGGAGAAAAGACTACTTTTAGCTAGATGCTACAGAAAACACATTGGAAACTGAATGCATCTCAGTTCTTTCTCAGAAATGATTCAGGAAAGTTGTGCTTTTAGCATTGAACTACACTTTTAGTTTTAAGTTGTTTGAAGATAGAAATGAGTTTCTTAGAAGAAAATAAGAGCGTTTCTAACCAGGTTTTAAATGTAGTTTCTAACTTCTGGGCGTAATCTATTTCCTTTACCAAACCTCTGATTCAACTTTGTTTCAAGAACATTCACGTTTCTGTTTCGCACAACAATGTGTAATGTGTTATAACCGAGAACAAGCTACTTTTAGCTAGACGCTTCACGAAACACATTGGAAACTGAATGCGTCCAAGTTCTTTCTCAGAAACGAATCAGGAAAGTTGTGCTTTTAGCATTGAACTGCACTTTTAGTTTTAAGACGTTTGAAGATAGTAGTGAGTTTCTTAGAAGAAAATAGGAGCGTTTCTAACCTGGTTTTAAATGAAGTTTGAAACGTCTGTGCGTAATCTATTTCCTTTTCCAAACCACACTGATTCAACTTAGTTTCAAGAACATTTAAGTTTCTGTTTCGCACAACACTATGTAATGTGTTATACCCGAGAAAGGGCTACTTTTAGCTAGACTCTACACAAAACACATTGGAAACCGAATGCCTCTCAGTTCTTTCTCAGAAACGACAGGAAAGTTGTGCTTTTAGCATTGATCTGCACTTTTAGTTTTAAGATGTTTAAAATAGAAGTGAGTTTTTAGAAGAATATAAGAGCGTTTTTAACCAGGTTTTAAATGTACTTTCAAAATTCTCTGCGTAATCTATTTCGTTTACCAAACCACACTGATTCAACTTACTTTCAAGAACATTTATGTTTCTGTATCACACAACACTATGTAATGTGTTATACCCGAGAAAGGTCTACTTTTAGCTAGAAGCTACAAAAAACACATTGGAAACTAAATGCTTCCCAGTTCTTGCAGAAATGAATCAGGAAAGTTGTGCTTTTAGCAATGAACTGCACTTTTAGTTTAAGATGTTTGAAGATGGAAATGACTTTCTTAGAAGATAATAAGCGCATTTCTAACCAGATTTTAAATGTAGTTTCAATCTTCTCTGCATAATCTATTCCTTTACCAAACCACACTCATTCAACTTAGTTTCAAAAACATCTACGTTTCTCTTTCGCACAACAATATGTAATGTGTTATATCCGAGAAAAAGCTACTTTTAGCTAGACGCTACACAAAACACCTTGGAAACTGAATGGGTCCAAGTTCTTTCTCAGAAACGAATCAGGAAAGTTGTGCTTTTAGCATTGAATTGCACTTTTAGTTTTAAGATGTATTAACATAGAAGTAAATTTCTTTGAAGAAAATAAGAGCGTTTCTAACCAGATTTTAAATGTAGTTTCAAACTTCTGTGTGTAATCTATTTCCTTTACCAAACCACACTGACTCAACTTAGTTTCAAGAACATTCACGTTTCTGTTTCGCACAACACTATGTAATTTGTCATATCTGAAAAGGGCTACTTTTAACTAGAAGCTACACAAAACACATTGGAAACCGAATGCCTCTCAGTTCTTTCTCAGAAACGTATCAGGAAAGTTGTGCTTTTAGCATTGATCTGCACTTTTAGTTTTAAGATGTTTGAAGATAGAAGTGAGTTTCTTAGAAGAAAATAAGAGCGTTTCTACCCAGGTTTTAAATGTAGTTTCAAATATCTGCGCGTAATCTATTTCCTTTATCAAACCCCACTGATTTAACTTATATTCAAGAACATTCATGTTTCTGTTCCGCACAACACTGAATAATGTGATATACCCGAGAAAAGGCTCCTTTTAACTAGATATTACACAAAACACATTGGAAATTGAATGCTTCTCAGTTCTTTCTCAGAAACGAATCAGGAAAGTTGTGATTTTAGCACTGGACTGCATTTGTAGTTTTAAGACGTTTGAAGATAGAAGTGAGCTTTTTAGAAGAAAATAAGAGCTTTTTTAACCAGGTTTTAAATGTAGTTTGAAACTTCTGGGCGTAATCTATTTCCTGTACCAAACCACACTGATTCAACTTAGTTTCAGGAACATTCACGTTTATGTTTCACACAACACTATGTAATGTGTTATACCCGAGAAAGGGCTACTTTTAACTAGACGCTACACAAAACACTTTGGAAACTGAATGAGTCCAAGTTCTTTCTCAGAAACGAATCAGGAAATTTGTGCTTTTATCTTTGAACTGCACTTTTAGTTTTAAGACGTTTTAAGATAGTAGTGAGTTTCTTAGAAGAAAATAAGTGCGTTTCTCACCAGGTTTTAAATGTAGTTTGAAACTTCTGTGCGTAATCTATTTCCTTTACCAAACCACACTGATTCAACTTAGTTTCAAGAACATTTAAGTTTCTGTTTCGCACAACACTATGTAATGTGTTATACCCGAGAAAGGGCTACTTTTATCTAGACGCTACACAAAACACATTGGAAACCGAATGCCTCTCAGTTCTTTCTCAGAAACGAATCAGGAAAGTTGTGCTTTTAGCATTGATCTGCACTTTTAGTTTTAAGATGTTTGAAGATAGAAGTGATTTTTAGAATAATATAAGAGAGTTTTTAACCAGGTTTTAAATGTACTTTCAAAATTCTCTGCGTAATCTATTTCATTTACCAAACTACACTGATTCAACTTACTTTCAAGAACATTTATGTTTCTGTATCGCACATTACTATGTAATGTGTTATACCGAGAAAGGTCTACTTTTAGCTAGAAGCTACAAAAAACATATTGGAAACTAAATGAGTCCCAGTTCTTTCAGAAATGAATCAGGAAAGTTGTGCTTTTAGCATTGAACTACACTTTTAGTTTTAAGTTGTTTGAAGATAGAAATGAGTTTCTTAGAAGAAAATAAGAGCGTTTCTAACCAGGTTTTAAATGTAGTTTCTAACTTCTGGGCGTAATCTATTTCCTTTACCAAACCACTGATTCAACTTTGTTTCAAGAACATTCACGTTTCTGTTTCGCACAACACTGTGTAATGTGTTATAACCGAGAAAAAGCTACTTTTAGCTAGACGCTTCACGAAACACATTGGAAACTGAATGCGTCTCAGTTCTTTCTCAGAAACGAATCAGGAAAGCTGTGCTTTTAGCATTGAACTGCACTTTTAGTTTTAAGACGTTTGAAGATAGTAGTGAGATTCTTAGAAGAAAATAGGAGCGTTTCTAACCTGGTTTTAAATGAAGTTTGAAACTTCTGTGCGTAATCTATTTCCTTTTCCAAACCTCACTGATTCAACTTAGTTTTAAGAACTTTTAAGTTTCTGTTTCGCACAACACTATGTAATGTGTTATACCCGAGAAAGGGCTACTTTTAGCTAGACTCTACACAAAACACATTGGAAACCGAATGCCTCTCAGTTCTTTCTCAGAAATGACAGGAAAGTTGTGCTTTTAGAATTGATCTGCACTTTTAGTTTTAAGATGTTTAAAATAGAAGTGAATTTCTTAGAAGAAAATAAGAGCGTTTCTAACCAGATTTTAAATGTAGTTTCAAACTTCTGTTCGCAATCTATTTCCTTTATCAAACCACACTGATTCAACTTAGTTTCAAGAACATTTAAGTTTCTGTTTCGCACAACACTATGTAATGTGTTATACCCGAGAAAGTGCTACTTTTAGCTAGACGCTACACAAAACACATTGGAAACCGAATGCCTCTCAGTTCTTTCTCAGAAACGAATCAGGAAAGTTGTGCTTTTAGCATTGATCTGCACTTTTAGTTTTAAGATGTTTGAAGAATGAAGTGAGTTTCTTAGAAGAAAATAAGAGCTTTTTTAACCAGGTTTTAAATGTAGTTTCAAACTTCTATGCGTAATCTATTTCTTTACCAAAGCACACTGATTCAACTTAGTTTCAAGAACATTCACGTTTCTGTTTCGCACAACACTACGTGATGTGTTATAACCGAGAAAATGCTACTTTTAGCTAGATGCTACACAAAACACATTGGAAACTGAATGCATCCAAGTTCTTTCTCAGAAACGAATCAGGAAAGTTGTGCTTTTAGCAATGAACTGCACTTTCAGTTTTAAGTCTTTGAAGATAGAAGTGAGTTTCTTAGAAGAAAATAAGAGCGTTTCTAACCAGATTTTAAAGGTAGTTTCAAACTTCTGTTCGCAAATTATTTCCTTTACTAAACCACACTGATTCAACTTAGTTTCAAGAACATTCACATTTCTGTTTCGCACAACACTGTGTAATGTGATATAACTAAGAAAAAGCTACTTTTAGCTAGATGCTACAAAAAAATGCATTGGTAACTGAGTGCGTTTCAGTTCTTTCTCAGAAACGAATCAGGAAAGCTGTGCTTTTAGCATTGAACTGCACTTTTCGTTTTAACATATTTGAAGATAGAAGTGAGTTTCTTAGAAGAAAATAAGAGCGTTTTTAACCAGATTATGAATGTAGTTTCAAACTTCTCTTCGTAATCTATTTCCTTTACCAAACCACACTGATTCAACTTAGTTTCAAGAACATTCACGCTTCTGTTTTGCACAACACTATGTAATGTATTATAACCGAGAAAAAGCTGCTTTTAGCTAGAAGCTTCACAAAACACATTGGAATCTGAATGTGCCTCAGTTCTTTCTCAGAAAGGAATCAGGAAAGTTGTGCTTTTAGGATTGAACTGCACTTTTAGTTTTAAGACATTAGAAGATAGAAGTGAGTTTCTTAGAAGAAAATAAGAGCGTTTTTAACGAGATTATGAATGTAGTTTCAAACTTCTGTTCGTAATCTCTTTCCTTTACCAAACCACACCCTTTCAATTTAGTTTCAAGAACATTCACATTTCTGTTTCTCACCACACTGTGTAATGTGATATAACTGAGAAAATGCTACTTTTAGCTAGATGCTACACAAAACACTTTGGAAATTGAATGCATCTCAGTTCTTTCTCAGAAACGAATCAGGAAAGTAGTGCTTTTAGCATTGAACTGCACTTTTAGTTTTAAGACTTTTGAAGAAAGAAGTGAGTTTCTTAGAAGAAAATAAGAACGTTTCGAACAAGGTAATAATGTAGTTTCAAACATCTCTGCTTAATCTATTTCCTTTACCGAACCACAATTATTCAACTTACTTTCAAGAACATTCACGTTTCTGTTTAGCACAACACTGTGTAATGTGATATAACCGAGAAAAGGATACTTTTAGCTTGATGCTACACAAAACACATTGGAAATTGAATGCACATCAGTTCTTTCTCAGAAACGAATCAGGAAAGTAGTGCTTTTAGCATTGAACTACCCTTTTAGTTTTAAGACATTTGAAGATAGAAGTGAGTTTCTTAGCAGAAAATAAGAGCGTTTCTAACAAATTTATAAATGTAGTTTAAAACTTCTGTTTGTAAGTATTTCCTTTACCAAACTACACTGATTCAACTTAGTTTCAATAATGTTCATGTTTTTGTTCCGCACAACATATGTTATGTGATATAACCGAGAAAAGGCTACTTTTAGGTTGACGCTACACAAAACACATTGGAATCTGAATGTGTCTCACTTCTTTCTCAGAAAAGAATCAGGAAAGTTGTACTTTTACGATTGAACTGCACTTTTAATTTTAAGACGTTTGAAGATAGGAGTGAGTTACTTAGAAGAAAATAAGAACGTTTCTAACAAGGTTATAATGTAGGTTCAAACATCTCTGCGTAATCTCTTTCCTTTACCAAACCACACTGATTCAACTTAGTTTCAAGAACATTCATGTTTCTGTTTAACACAACACTGTGTAATGTGATGTAACCGATAAAAGGCTACTTTTAGCTAGATGCTACACAAAACACATTGGAAACTAAATGCGTCTCAGTTCCTTCTCAGAAACGAATCAGGAAAGCTGTGCTTTTAGCATTGAACTGCACTTTTAGTTTTAAGACATTTGAAGATGGAAGTGAGTTTCTTAGAAGAAAATAAGAGCGTTTCTAACTAGGTTTTAAATGTAGTTTCAAACTTCTGTGCATAATCTATTTCCTTTACCAAACCACACTGATTCAATTTAGTTTCAAGAACATTCCCGTTTCTGTTTTGCACAACATTGTGTAATGTGATATATCCGAGAAAAGGCTTCTTTTAGCTAGACGCTACACAAAATACATTGGAAATTGAATGCATCTCAGTTCTTTATCTGAAACGAATCAGGAAAGTAGTGCTTTTAGCATTGAACTTCACTTTTAGTTTTAAGACGATTGAAGATGGAAGTGAGTCTCTTAGAGGTAAATAAGAGCGTTTCTAACAAGGTTTTAATGTAGTTTCAAAATTCTGTTTATAATCTATTTCCTTTACCAAACCACACTGATTCAACTTAGTTTCAAGAACATTCACGTTTCTGTTCCGCACAACATATGTATTGTGATATAACCGATAAAAGGCTACATTTAGTTAGACGCTACACAAAATACATTGGAAATTGAATGCATCTCAGTTCTTTCTCAGAAACGAATCAGGAGAGTAGTGCTTTTAGCATTGAACTGTACTTTTACTTTTAAGACATTTGAAATTAGAAGTGAGTTTCTTAGCAGAAAATAAGAGCGTTTCTAACCAACTTATAAATTATTTTCAAACTGCTGTTCATAAACTATTTCCTTTACCAAACCTCTGATTCAACCTAGCTTCAAGAACATTCACGTTTGTGTTTCGCACAACACTATGTAATGTGTTATAACCGAGAAAAAGCTACTTTTAGCTCGATGCTTCAAAAAACACATTGGAATCTGAATGTGTCTCAGCTCTTTCTCAGAAACGAATCAGGAAAGTTGTGCTTTTAGGATTGAACTGCACTTTTATTTTTAAGACGTTTGAAGATAGAAGTGAGTTTCTTAGAAGAAAATAATAACGTTTCTAACAAGGTTATAATGTAGTTTCAAACATCTCTGCGTAATCTATTTCCTTTACCAAACCAAACTGATTCAACTTAGTTTCAAGAACATTCACATTTCTGTTTAGCACAACACTGTGTAATGTGATGTACCCGAAAAAAGGATACTTTTAACTAGATGCTACACAAAACACATTGGAAACTAAAAGCGTCTCAGTTCTTTCTCAGAAACGAATCAGGAAAGCTGTGCTTTTAGCACTGAACTGCACTTCTAGTTTTAAGACATTTGAAGATGGAAGTGAGTTTCTTAGAAGAAAATAAGAGCGTTTCTAACCAGGTTTAAATGTAGTTTCAAAATTCTGTGCGTAATCTATTTCCTTTACCAAACCAAACTGATTCAATTTAGTTTCAAGAACATTCCCGTTTCTGTTTCGCACAACATTGTGTAATGTGATATATCCGAGAAAAGGCTACTTTTAGCTAGATGCTACACAAAATACATTGGAAATTGAATGCATCTCAGTTCTTTCTCAGAAACGAATCAGGAAAGTAGTGCTTTTAGCATTGAACTTCACTTTTAGTTTTAAGACGTTTGATGATGGAAGTGAGTTTCTTAGAAGTAAATAAGAG
>JADRCD010183464.1:0-11920 GCA_019843815.1 Montemys delectorum
CTTCTCTCCACTCAACTAGCATATTTCCCCTTCCTACAATAAAATAACTCATTCATACATTGCCTCCTTTTTAATTAAGGCGCCGTGCAGCAAACAGGCCAAGCCCAGGGAGGAGAGAGAGAGAGACCTGGGCCTCACCACCAAGGCCTGCAGCCAGCCCTGGGAGGGAGAGAGACTCGGACCTCAGCACCAGGGCCCCCTTCCCCCAGGGAGAGAGAGAGCCACAGCAGGCCAGGCCTGGGCCACAACCCAGGCCCCTCCACTTATTGGAACAGCACCAGTTAACTTCATCCTTTAGTACAACTCACAGAACTGATGAAATATCAATGGTCAGTCTTTGTCCAGCAAACAGAGAGTGTCCTAGAAAAACTGAAAGGCATTTCACCAATGTGTACTCCCCACCTTTTAGGAACTATTCCAGCCTCATGAAGTAATTTCAAGTCATCTTACCAAGAGGTAGAGGATTTTCCTTTTGTGAACTTGTCAAGCCTAGCCAGATGGTATTCCAAAAACCAAATGATATGTGATATGATACTATTTCTCAAGATACTGAGTTTGTTTTACTATCTGAAGTTAAGCTCTTTCATATGGCCCATGACTGGATCAAAAGCACTCACAATGAGTGCACATAGCAAAACCCCTATTTTGAAAATGAGTAGAGAGAACATACAACTATGATTAGTAAGAAACAATGATTTTCTTTATTTGACTGCACAAAAGTTCAAAAGAACTTTATTCATTTTTGATGTGAAGAGGTGTGCACTTGTGCATCTCTTCAGGACATCCTATGTGTTGGCTTAAACCTGAGGGTTATATCATCCACAAGCCATTCCAGACACTGCCCCAAGGGTTGATCCTATTGACTGGCTTTGAATTACCTCTACCCAATCCATCCAAAGATAACTTCAGACACAGAGAAATGACACTTATGCTCTGGGTTCAAGCAGTGTCTTGAGGAACTTTAAGCCTCAGAGATGCAGAAATTATTTATAAAATAAGAGGAAGAAGAAGGTTAATTGGTGTCATATATGAATGCTCATGTTCTAACATTCTTGTAGTCTAAACATTGGTTGAATTTCAATGTTGCTGTCATTGGATATAATTACTTGGTTTTGGAACTCTAGAGAATAAGATTAGAAAGGTAAACACTTGGGGTTAATGGAACCCTGGAGTAGTAGGATCTTTTAAATTTAAGTTCCAAGGACCTTGGTCCATTCAGAACCTGGTGTCTGAAAGGCATGGTCATTAGAGCTAAAGGCTGAGCCGTCTCTCTGTTCTGGTTCCATGTCAGAGGAACAGGAAAGGACAGAAAAGGAAACCTCCTGTATGCCTTCTTTCACAGTTCAGGAGCCCCCTATGGGGTAGGAAAATCTCCATTCTAATTCAATAGTTAGTGGGAAATAAACATTTCTGCGGTAGAGAAACTGGACAGGGAACATAGAATTTGAGTTAGAGAGGTAATCTCTGGCTAGAATTGCCTTGTGGGCTACAGGGTACGATGTAAAGATATTCTCAGGGAAACTGGACAGTTGTTTTGTGCCTCCTCTCCCCACCAAATACTAATCATTTCCATATTCAAAATATTTTTTAAACTGACAAATACACACACATATATGTATATATATGCACATGCTAAATATTATATACATATGTATATAATATTTAGTATATGCATACACCCTGAATACCAAACAAGTGAAATATATCATTTCACCTGGAAAAGAAGAAACTCTCACCTCTTATACCTAGAATTACACCTGTTATGGTTAGTGTTGGTACACAGATTCTTCAATCTAATGACTCCTAACCTAAATTTATGATGTAGATAGAACAGCATCAAATTTCTCTCTTTTTGTTTTTTTCATTATTTTTCTTCTTTTTCCTTTTTATTCTTTTCAGACACATTTTGCTGAAATAATTATCAGGATACCTAATGCTAGGGAGCAGAGAAATAGGGAGACAAAGCAGATGATTCGGTGAAGAAAAGGAAATAAAGAAGGAAACACACAAACAAACAATAAAGAAAAAAACAAACCACAAACAGCCCTCTCCCCTAATCAGCACTGCCTGCATAATTGTGGCAAGGCTCTACACAAAGGCAGGGTAAAGGCTCCCAAGTTGCTTATGCGCTAATCGCTGATACTTTACGGGTTTATATCGTAAAAAAGGACTTTGAAGATGTGATCAAAGATTCTGAGGAGAGATATCTACAGTATAGTTATTCTCTACCTTATCTATACTACAGAGCCCTAGCGTTGGTTTTAGCTTCCTCACAGAATCATGAGAAGCACTGTATCTTTCTGTGCTGTAGTCGTGACTAGAGGGGGATGTGCTTGTGGAAGAATGGTCAGAGCTGTAACATGGAGGACGCTGAGAATGGAAGCTAAGAAGCTAAGGACTGACTGCAGTCTATCCGAGAGTGTGATAAAGGCAAGAAAGTGGATTCATCCTTGGGACCTGCAGAAAAGAATGTAGCCCCTCGAGTTCCACCTTCCATTGTAGTATACTGGTCTTCAAACTGGTGCAGCTGTGAGATAAGGCTACATTGTTTTAAACTACTAAGTTTGTGACAGTTTTTTTTTTTTTTTTTTTAAAGGAGTAGTAGAATGTTAATGGAGCCTGTATGACCTGGCTACCTCTACTTTTCTCTAGAATCTGTCTCCATCCCAGATGACCAAGAACAATGCCAGCAACCATTTACAATTTGTCAAGCTGAATATTTCCCACTACACTAGAACTGAGACGCTCGGGGTAAAAGGACCACCAGGTGGAAGGTTGAGAAACAAACTTTATCTAGGTCAGACCTGGCATTGAAATCCTCTGGTTCTGACATCCTAACTTCTCCCATGAAAAGCCTGGACTGCAAACACCCACCCTTCTTTTTTGGAGCACCGCAACTCACTGGCTCCGGGTTTCCTTTTGAAACTGCCTTGGCATAGATTTGCCTAAAACACATTCGTTTGCCTCATCAGATGATTCAGTGTTAGAGAGTGAGATTTGAAGACTATTTAAGAATGTGAGAGGGTTTAGATGAAATCTGGGACCCAAATCTGAATTTTTCCTCTTGTCAGTATGAATCAGATTCTTTGCTGTATTAAAACAAAACAAAATAAAACAAAGCAAAATAAAACAAAACAAAAATCTTTACTTCACCGAGGGCTTTGCTTTCTTAGTTTGCATGGCAATTCTTTTCACTTAGAACATTCCTTACTATGTGGATGTCAGCACACTATTTACATTCTCCTGCTCCCATATATTTATTTAACTCTTTA
Organism: Montemys delectorum; assembly: GCA_019843815.1. Taxonomy (NCBI): domain Eukaryota; kingdom Metazoa; phylum Chordata; class Mammalia; order Rodentia; family Muridae; genus Montemys; species Montemys delectorum. The sequence goes on from JADRCD010183464.1 coordinate 3,273, forward strand.
TTCATTTGATGGTTTTCATAGATTACTTAAAACCTATCACAAAATTAACCATTCCTAAGCCTTGCTTTAGTTAATTTGTAAATATCCACTAGTAATGTCTTTATTATCTGTTGGATAGCTTTGATTATTGAGGCAAAAAACTTATGTTCTGATCTTGGAGCTACTTCGTATGTCAATTAACCCTTTATTTTGGAAATTCTTAGTCTCTGTTATTGTCAGGAAAATGAACACAAGGGAATTGAACACATTAGAGAAGAATTCGTTTTAACTATTTTCCATCTGAATAAAATTAGAAATGGATGAAATATAGAAAACATACTTTAGAGTTACACTGAGACCCTTTTAAACTAATACAGACTATTAAAAAAACCACATACTCATACAACATCAGAGTTGGAAGGGATACTAGATGATGATGATCACTGCAGTTTTACTTTTAAGTAACATGAAATCTATTCTCATAACAAAAATTCAGGTTTAAAATATGGTGTTGTTAATTGTACCACCTTGTACACTAGGCCATTAGAACTTGTTCATTTCTGGCTTGGCATATACCTGAGCATAGATCATTTGTCTAGAATGTATGAGGTTCCATTTCAACAGCTACACACAGACAAGGCCAACCAAGGCAAAGGCCAGCTAAGGCAAAGGCAAGGCAAGGCAAGGCAAGGCAAGGCAAAGGCAAGGGAAAGGCAAGGCAAAGTCAAGGGAAAGGCAAAGGCAAGGCAAAGGCAAGGCAAAGGCAAGGCAAAGGCAAAGGCAAGGCAAAGGCAAAGGCAAGGCAAAGGCAAAGGCCAGCCAAGGCAAAGGCAAGGCAAAGGCAAGGCAAAGGCAAGGCAAAGGCAAGGCAAAGGCAAGGCAAAGGCAAGGCAAAGGCAAGGCAAAGGCAAGGCAAAGGCAAGGCAAGGGCAAGGCAAGGCAGGGCAAGGCAAGGCAAGGCAAGGCAAGGCAAGGCAAGGCAAGGCAAGGCAAAGGCAAAGGCAAAGGCAAGGCAAAGGCAAAGGCAAAGGCAAGGCAAGACAAACCAGAAACTTTTTCAATGATGAGCACAAATCTATTTTCACTATTCTATCTTCTGGTTTTATTATTTTGACTATTTTGTTTAACAGGGACTATTTTAAATACCTTATAGTCACAAACTCATTCAGTATTTTTTTTTGTTGTTCAAATGCATTTGTTTTCTTGAGTATAATGTTTTCAGGGCTTACTGTGTTTCGATACATTATGGTTCTTGTTTCTTTTTAAAAGTCTGAATAAAGAATTTAGTCACGCATTTGTGCTGCTCTCAGACTTGCTCAGAGAAGTTTATTAATGTTCCAAGTACTGAGAATATGAAACTGTGGATGTGGAAGCTCTATTAACACTTTTCAGGGCCCCCAACCCCTCCCCCCCCAGTCATCAAGGATAAAGAATGATCTTGGAGGGGTGGGACAGAAAGAATGTAAGTGCTGGAGGATGGGGAGGAGTGCTGTGAAATGCTGAACTCTGTACATGACATGGCTGTTACACACAAGAACTCACAGCATCTGTTGTTACCCACAAACCTCTATAAGGTCAAGCCAGTTAAAAATGCCAACATGTCTCCTAGGCATGTCTGAAATTATTCCACAAAGTCTCACCAACATGACTGGTAAAGATGAGCTAAACAAGCACAACAGCAGTAAACATGCTACAATGGACAGGGGGAAGGCCCATAAGGCCCCAACTTTATACAACTAACTACAGGTCAATAAAGAATGCTGCAAGTGGGAGAAATATCCTCCCCAAGAAAGGACATACCACTTGGTAAACTAATCCCAAAAGGACAGCTCTGGAAACACACATGTAAGTAGCAGTATACAGATTGAACAGGTGGTTGAATTTATGTAATTAGTAGAATATACACATACATACATAATACATACATACATACACACTCACATATGTAACAGCAATTGCAAATGGTTTACGGATTTGATAAAAATCAAGAAGGTGCATATGGGAAGACTTGGAAGGGGAAAAGGGAAGGGGGAAATGATGTAATTATAATCTCAAAAATAAAAGAAATAATGTTAAAAATGTCCCATAGAAAACAAATAAACAAATAATCTCAACACTGAGGGAAAAGGGGTTCCTGAGACTACCACTCTAGTTGAGGTACTCTTGACAGCTGCTGATTTCTGGGGGAGAGAGGGTCACTTTTCTTTAGGAGCATGGCCCCTGGCAGGTTCTCATGTGGGCAGCGCTAAGGGAATTATTGGTGGGGTGGAGTGGGGTGGGGAAGTGTATTTTTTATGATTTCTCCACTTTTCCTTCTCTTGCTGATTTCTAGATTCATTATATTGTAGATGAAATGGAACTTGATATGATTTCAACTTTAAGATTTGAAGATTGTGTTATAGAACCTGAGTGCTTGAGAAAAATATGTATTCTGCTACTAGTGGGTGATATGTTGTAGATGAGTCTCTTAGGCTCATTTGGCCTACAGTACTGTCAGGCCCATCATTGCTTGTTTCTTTTCCTTAGTGTTTTGTGCACTTTGGAAAAAGATAGTATTTACATTTCCCCCTTATTGCCCTTCTGTTTATTCCACTGTTGAGACTTGCCAGTATTTGCTTTACATATTTAGATATACTAGATTGGATGAACATTTATTTATCTTCCTTGTGAATTAACTCTTTATGATTATGTAATGCCCTTTTATTGTCTTGTGATAGTTTTTCAAATAATTTTTTTTTAAAGTTCCTCTTTTGGCCACCATTTGCTTAGAGTAGTTTTTCACTACCCCCTTTAAGTCTCTCTGTGGTGTTAAATCTCAAGAGACTTTGCTATACATATAATATATTCAAGTATTTTTAAAAGAAACCTATTCAGTTAGTCTACACCTCTGATTAAAAGCAAATCTATTTACATTCAGGCTAGTTCTAGGAGTTTACTGTGCCATATGGATACTATTTTGCTTGTCTTTCAGTCTTTCAGCTTCTTTCTCTCTTTTTCTCTTTTATTTGCCACTTATAGATTTTTTTATTATATAGATATTCTTTGTCTTTTATTCTGCGTATTTTCTTTATGATTATTATGACATTTAAAATATTTTATACTCTTAACAGTCTATGTTGAATTTATAACAACTTAGGGTCAATTGTAGACGAGTCTATACTTTTAGTACTCCACTCTCACTTCGTTACTAATGTTACAATTACATCTATTAAATTGTGTACCAGTTAACTTTTCAGTTTTACTTCTGATATATTTGTCTTTGATATTGGCACTTAAGGTTATTAAGTCTTGCCTGAAGTAGTAATATAATATTTTGTATTTGTGCATAGGCTTCTGTTTATCAATGGGCTTCATCCCTTTGTACATTCTGGTGCTATCTGGTGTAATTTCATTTCAACTTGCGGGAATATATAGCATTTATTGTAAGATAGTTTTAGTGAGGAATTTCCAGCTTTTGTCTGAGAATGATTTTTGCTCTGCTTTTAGGTACAATCTGTTTCTTTCTTTCTTTCTTTCCTTCCTTCTCTCTCTCTTTCTTTCTTTCTTTCTTTCTTTCTTTCTTTCTTTCTTTCTTTCTTTTGTTGGTCTACTTTGAATATATATTTCCAATGCATTCTGGCTTCAGAGTAATCAACTGAAAAATCTGATAGTTCTGATAAGTTTCCACCCCATCTTCTCCCAAGTCCTTCCCATCTCTCCATTCATTCAATTTGATGCTTTCCCTCTCTCTTTAGAAAACAAAGAAGCAAACAAGTAACATTGAAGCCAAGGAAAATGCATAACACAAACACACACACACACACACACACACACACACACACCCCATAATATAGAAGCAAAAGACCAGGAATACTTTTTTAAAAGCCCAAAGAAAGCAATATGAGATTAAAAAAAATCTACAAAAATAATATTAAGTTCATTTTGTGTTGGCCATCTAGAGCCTACAGCTGAGCAAAGGGCCTGGTCTTAAGTGTGGTTTGTATATCCAGTGAGACTCCATTGAAGAAAACTTGTTTTTCCTTTGCAAGCAGTTATAGATAACTTCTTGGTTATAGATGGAAACTTGAGTCTACTTCCCTCTCTTAGCACAGCAACCATTTCTAAGCTTTACCTGTGCAAGCTCTGTGCATACTGTTATAGTTCCTGTGAGTTCTTATGTGTATCAGTTTTGTATCTGGAAGGCACCATTTCCTTGGTGTCATCCATCCATCCCCTCTGGTTCTTACAGTCTTTTCACTACCTTTTGTGCAGAACTCCCTGAGACTTGAGGGGAGGGTCTGATGTAGATGTCCTGTTTAGGATTGAGTGTCCCAATGTCTCTCACTCTGCACACTGTCTAGTTGTAGATCTCTGTATTTGTTCACATGAACTGCAGGAAGAGGCTTACTCTCACGATTGATGAGTGAGACACTAATATACGGATATGTAGCAGAATGTCATTAGGTGTCATTTTATTGCTATGTTCCTTTAGTAGGACAGCAGTGTTTGGTTTTCTTGTAAGCCCATTGGTCTCAGTATCTTGGCCACCTGAGCAGTGTCAGGCATTGGTTCTACCTCATGGAGTAAGTAGATGTTAAAGTCAATCAGATAGTGGTTGGTTACTCCTGTAGTACTTGTACCACCACATTGCACCAGGATGTCATGCAAACAGAGAGGGACATATTTCTTTTTTAGATATTTTCTTTATTTACATGTAAATTTCTCCTTTCCCAGTTTCCCCTCCAAAAAACAAACAAACAAACGAACAAACAAAAACAACAAGAACAAACCCCTGTTGCCTCCCCCCTCAAGAGGGACATATTTTAATCACTTTGTATAAGTTGAAAGGAAAAGTTTGTCCTTGTTGACTCTTACATTCTGAGGACCTATCTTTTTAAAGGAAACAGAAACGATTCAAGAATTTACAGAAGTGGCAAACTAGAAATACTGCATATTCCAGAGCTTGTACCAGAAAAGATAGATAAGAACAGAAGAGCCTGTCAGCCCTAGAAATACAGGGAATGTGTTTTCCAAGCAGGTTCCACCACCAAATCCAGGACAATGGGCCATGAAAATAAATACATAGTCCCTGAGTAGATTTTAAATTTTCTTGACTTTCTAAAAAGAAAACCTGAAAAACAAATTATTTGTTTTGAACATTTTCTGCCACCCAAATGACAATAACAATAAAGAAATAAACTTAATGCTAAACATGATAGACATGTGTTAGATACAATGCACTTTTATTTAATTTGCTTGTTTAAATTAATTGCTTTCCCCATGTTAACCATTACAACAATATTTTTATGTAATATGGGTTTTCTCCTGTGTATTTGTCTGCATATATGTGTTATATATTTCTTTTTTTTGTTATTCTTTTAAAAAATTATTTTACTTATTTATTTTCTTTACATTTGGGTAGCAGCTCCTCCCTCTTCTCCTCCCAGTCTCACCCTCACACATCTGTCCCCTCATTATTCCCTCTGCCGAGAAGGGGAAGTCTCTCTTGGGTACTACCCTATCATGGTACATCAAGTCACAGCAGTACTAAGTGCATCCTCCATGAGGCAGGCCAGCTATGGGAAAGGGATCCAATGACAGGCAAGAGAGTCAGAGACAACCCCTGCTCCAATTATTAAAGAAACCAGATGAAGACCATGCTACATATTTGCCTCACATGTGTGTGTTGGGGAGGGGGGAGGGATGCCTAGGTCCAGCTCCTGCATGCTCTTTGGTTGGTGGTTCTTTTGATTGGTTTGGTTGTGAGCCCCCATAGACCCAAGAATGTTGACTCTGTAGGTCTTGTTTTGATGACCTCCATCCCTCCAGCTAGCTCAATCCTATTTACTACTCTTCCACAAGACATTCTACTCCCCCTGATGTTTGGCTGTGGGTCTCTGCATCTGTTTCCATCAGCTACTGGAGGAAGCCTCTCAGGAGACAGTTATTTTAGTATTCTGACTGCAAGCATAACAGAGTATTATTAATAGTGTCAGAGGTTGGCTTTCTCCCATGGCATGGGTCTCAAGTTGAGCAAGTCATTGGTTGTCCAGTCTCTCAATCTCTGCTCCATCTTTATCCCTGTGTATCTTGTAGGTGGGGTGAATTTTGGGTTGAAGGTTTTGAGGGTGGTTGATGGCTCTTTTCCTCCTCTAGAAGTTCCACCTAGCCCTGGCTACATAATGGGGATGGGGATCAGGTGTGGGAAGAAGGGGGCAGGTGATGGCTGGGAGAGAGAATAAAAATTGATATGTGTGTGGGCATCTCTGGGACTAACCTAAGACCAGAGGATCCCAGAAGTCTATGGGAACAACTCTAACTGAGACTCCTAGCAGTGGGGGCTATGGAGACTGACACATTATGTATTTCTATACAAATATACATTTTGTTTTTCAAATTAAGATGAGATCATCTTCAAAACCTATTATATGATGAATATTTTAATAATTACTTTTCTACATTTATTTGTCTGTGTGTTTGTAAACCTGAATGGCATAGGATATGTGTAGAGATCAGAGGATAATTTGTGGAAATCAGTTCTCTCCATCTACCATGTTATTTCTGCTAATTGGTCATCATATTTGGCAGCAAGTCAGGAGCAGATAAGATCTTCTCTTTGGAAAATGCCTGGTGTGAAACGAAAGCAGTTCATTCTTTTTTTTCTCTTGAAAGAGTATGTGGCAGGGGGTGGGGGGAACATAGGGTCAGGGCTCAGGTACCAAGGAGTATCTGCTCTGCTTCCAGGTGGTCCATCTGCCCACAGATGCAACTTGATGGTAAACTCTCATTTTGTTGCATTGTTTCTTTTTCTTTAAAAATATTTGGCTCTCTGGGCTGGTGTCCTGAGCAGACCTTGGGCGCAAGCTCTGCAGCCAGTCCCACAACACCCAGAGGAAGCTCCACTCCCAGGTGCTCTCACACTCTCAGGATCAGCAGTGAGGAGGACCCAACATCTGTCCCAACACCAGGAGTAACTGGGACATGCAGGACAAGGCACACAGGAACTCTACCAGCAGAGTGGCTGGGGTTACTTCCAGTCTCTCTGGGCTGGTGTCCTTAGCATACCTTGGGCCCAGGCTCCACAGCCGGTCCCACAACACCCAGAGGAAGCTGCTGCACTGCCAGGTGCTCTAAAAAGCCCAGGGTCACAGGATCCCAGAATCACAGGGTCATAGAGACTGTCTGACTCTGAGGAGTTCTAATACAACCAGGATCACAGGAAGGACTGACTCCAGTCAGAATTACCAAGGGCAGGTAGTGGCGGGGGGGGGCAAGCATAAGAAATTAAACAACACAAACCAAGGTTACTCAGCATCATCAGAACCCAATTCTCCCACCATAGCAAGTCCTGGACACATCATCACACCAGAAATGCAAGATTCAGATCTAAAATCACTTATCACGATGATGGTACAGGACCTTAAGAAAGACATAAATAGCACCCTCAAAGAAATACAGGAGAACACAGGTAAAAAGCTAGAACTTCTTAAAGAGGAAACACAAAAATCCCTTAAAGAACTACAGGAAAACACAATCAAACAGGTGAAGGAAATGAGCAAAACCATCCAGATTCTAAAAATGGAAATAGAAACAATAAAGAAATCAGAAAGAGAGACAACCCTGGAGATACAAAACCTAGGAAAGAAATCAGGAGTCATAGATGCAAGCATCAGCAACAGAACACAAGAGATAGAACAGAGAATCTCAGGGGCAGAAGACACCACAGGAAACATTGACACAACAGTCAAAGAAAATGCAAAAAGCAAAAAGCTCCTAACCCAAAACATCCAGGAAATCCAGGATGCAATGAGAAGACCAAACCTAAGGATAATAGGTATAGAAGAGAGTGAAGACTCCTAATATAATGGGCCAGTAAATATCTTTAACAAAGTTATAGAAGAAAACTTCCCTAATCTAAAGAAAGAGATGTCCATGAACATACAAGAAGCCTACAGAATTCCAAATAGACTGCACCAGAAAAGAAATTCCTCCAGACACATAATAATAAAAACACTAAATGCACTAAACAAAGAAAGAATTTTAAAAGCAGTAAGGGAAAAAGGTCAAGTAACATATAAAGGCAGGCCTATCAGAATTACACCAGACTTCTCACCAGAGACTATGAAAGCTAGAAGATCCTGGGCAGATGTCATACAGACCCTACAAGAACACAAATGCCAGCCCAGGCTACTGTACCCAGCAAAACTCTCAATTACCATAGATGGAGAAAACAAGATATTCTATGACAAAACAAAATTTACACAATATCTTTCCACAAATCAAGTCCTACAAAGGATAATAGATGGAAACCATCAACATAAGGAGCAAAACTACACCCCAAAAGAAGCAAGAAAGTAATCTTTCAACAAACCCACACAAATCTAATTCTACCTCTTACAACAAAAACAACAGGAAGTGACAATTACCTTTTCTTAATATCTTAATATGAAAATTAATATTACCAACATATCCTAAGTGATTGAAATCCAAAAATATGAGGAATTAGAAATTTGTTGATTGTCATCCAATGGTCTCTCTAATTTGGTAATTGGAGAAATAGGTCCAATATTGTACAATCTATATATACTTTCAGCTTGTTTGTGATAGTGTCTTGCTGTGTACAACATAAGGGTCTTGAAATCTTGCTTCTCCTATCTCAGCCTCTCTATTAGTAGCATTGTTTACTTCAT
>JADRCD010183465.1:0-20086 GCA_019843815.1 Montemys delectorum
TGTGTGTGTGTGTGTGTGTGTGTGTGTGTGTGTGTGTGAGAGAGAGAGAAGATCCACTTCTCTCACTTCTGTTGTTTTGTTGAGATGTTTGTGGAGTTCACATGGCATAGTTGTTGCTTGGCTCAGCTACTGGAATGAATGGTTCTGACATTTATCCATCCTGTGTTCTCAATTTCATATAAAGTCTGCTGAAGGGGAAACTGAGGCTGAAGGAGCGAGCTTCAGAAGCGTGCCCAAGTGACACCCTGCTCGCTGAGTTGGAGGAGCCGGGTCAGCCACTCCTCTGCTGCTGTGCTGCCCTTCCTGGTCTGTTGTTCTCTTTGAGATAGTCTCCCTGCATAGTCCAGGCTGACCTTTAAACTCATGACCTTTGTGCCTCAATCTCCCCAGTGCTTGGATTACAAGTCTATGCTACTATCCCTGGCTTCCCGTCCACACTTCTGATGCGAATACCATTTTCTAGTCTAAGCATGACCATCCTACCACTGGGCCCAAGGCTGGAGCCCCTTCCAGGCCTGTAGCTCATCATCCTGTCAGTAGCAGGACACCTTCTTGAGTGCTCCACTGTGGCCAGTGTGTGTGCGTGTGCGTGTGCGTGTGTGTTGTGTGTTGTGAGTGTGTTGTGTGTGTATGTCTCTGTGTGTGTGTGTGTGTGTGTGTGTGTGGTGAGTTTAGCCTCCTTCACAATACTGTGGTTCTGTTTGTATTAAATAGTCACTGTCTCAGTAGTTCTTCATAGGACAAGATCACAGTGTCTGAAACAATTTAGAGAGAAAACACAAGCCCTTCTCTTACCTATGACTTCTTTCCCTTAGGGCTATGAGGGGCAAAGTCCCCTGTCCAGGTGTTGTGGCTGAGAAAGAAACAGAACATTTCTCTTGCAAGCTTCTCTTGGGTATGGTGGTCCATTCCTTACTCTCAGTATTTGGGAGGCAGAGGCAAGTAGATCTTTATGAGTTCAAGGCCAGCCTGATTTATGTAGCAAGTTCTAGGCCATCCAGGGCTACATAATGAGACTGTGTCTCAGAAGAATAAAACCAAATAAAAAATGTAAAACTCTTAACTAGGTAAAGCTGAGTGGTAGGAGAAAATATGGGATCATCTTTTTCTTTCTTTAAATAACAGAAATATTTTACTAAGGCACGAAGCTTATAGAAATGTATTTCCAGACAAGCTGTATAAAATGTTGCAAGGAATGTTGGTTTGAAGTCTGGAAATGCACCCTTGGCATCAAACCACGTTAGTTGTGAGGCTGTGATTTCTAACATTCTTGTTATGGTTCAGACAGTTGAGCTTATTCACACATTCATCAAAATAGAGATGGACCTACCTAAAGAACATATTCTAAAGAACTAATTAGCTGTTGTTTACTTATTCACTGGGCAAAGGGGAATGCATCCTGACACCCACGTGGAGGTCAGAGTACAACTTTCAGGTGATTTCACCTGATTGATTTCACCTCGGGTCACCGGGCTCAGCAGCAGGTACCCTTATCAACTCAATCATGTCGCTGGTCCTGTTTAGCTGCTTTGGAAAATAATGTAGTTTTAGATTAACTTTTTATTTATTTATTTATTATATGTAAGTATACTGTAGCTGTTGTCTTCAGACATTCTAGAAGAGGGCATCACATCTTGCTACAGATGGTTGTGAGCCACCATGTGGTTGCTGGGATTTGAACTCAGGAACTTTGGAAGAGCAGTCAGTGCCCTTAACCACTGAGCCATCTCTTCAGCCTTAGATTAGCTTAATTTTTATGTGTGAGTGTTTTACCTGTGTGTATGTCCACTCACCGTATGCTTGCCTGGTACTCTTGGAGGTCAGAAGAAGGTGTTGGATCTCCTGGAACAGGAGTTAGAGATGATTGTGAATCACTATGAGGGTACTGGGACTCGAACCTGGGCCCTCTGGAAGAGCTGTCAGTACATCTATACTCCTAACATTGTTATGAGATCCTCATATAAAAGGAGAGGGGAAACAGCCCATGAATTTAAAACAAAACCAACCTCTCTCTAAAAGTGTGAAATAAAAATACACTCCTTCCGTTGGCCCTGACAACTACCTTTATTCTTAGTGCTTTATACCTAAGTCATGATGCAGAAACAAACAAAAGTAGATGCCATTGCCTTTAGGCATTTCACAGTAATCCAGATGGTGGGATAGCCTCTGCCCATGGTTTACAAGACATAATTGCTCATGTGCGTGTCATCACCAGAGGACTGAAGATGCCTGGTCTTTTACTTTGAACTGTTTCTAAGACAGTATTTACTAATTGCAAACAAAAAAGAAGGCAGTCTTGGCAGAACAGACTTCCATATGACTCACAGTGTGGAGCCTGGTCCGTGTGTGCTCTTGCTTCTACTGTTGGGCATCGTTGGTCTTCCACAGATCTGCTAATTAATAGTCTGGGTTAAGAGCAATGAACAAGGGATCAATAGCAGAATTTGTGTAGATCTTCAGGGTTGGAGATCACTTGCCTCTCAAAACGTCTAAACATATTCTTCACAATTTAACTACATTAGTCTGCTAATGTGGCACAGGCATGCCTAATGGGTACAGCTAAAGCCATGAAGCTGGCACAGCTGCTTGACAAAGACCCAGCAAAGCGGAGCCGCAGGATGCGCGATCACTGTCATGGCATCTTTCGCTTTTGGTCTTCATCTCCACACGCTGCACGCTTCGGGAGCTTTTAATATTCGTGCAACTTGGGGATATTGGATTGATGGGAAATTTCTTTTTTTTTTTAAGATTTATTTATTTATTTATTTAATGTGTATGAGTATACTGTAGCTGTACAGATGGCCATGAGCCATCATGTGGCTGCTGGGAATTGAACCTCTGCTTGCTCTGGCCCCGCTCGCTCCAGCGTAATACACTGCAGCTGTCTTCAGACACACCAGAAGAGGACATCAGATCTCATTACCGATGGTTGTGAGTCACAATGTGGTTGCTGGGATCCGAACTCAGGACCTTCGGAAGAACAGTCAGTGCTCTTACCCGCAGAGCCATCTTGCCAGCCCGGGAAATTTCTTATGAATCATTTATTCCCTCTCCCAGGAGGACTGCTTCTAAGCTTCCCCGGAAACGTCCTGAGCAGTCTGCCCCTCCCGCTTGTAGGGAGGTATCATTATGTAGCTCTACTTGACATTCTTCCTTACAGAGCTCTGTAAATTACACCTCAAAGATGTCAGAGAGCTCCTTGTAAGGCTCTGACTCCAAGATACTGTACTTACTCAGGAACAAGATAATCAGAACAAAGCAAACTTAAAAAGGTCAACGAGATTTGGTAGGCTATAGAAGTTGGCAGCAGATCACATTGAGTCTCTTCTTACTATACACTAAGGTAATTACGAGCCATACAAGATTGGGGGCTGTATACGGTATGTCCCTTAGAGAAAAGATATAGCAACAAAGTTAGATTGGCTAGAGATATCTCTGTCCTGCACAGGGGCTTATACTGATGGACAAAGAATGGTGTGGATAAATTAAAAAAAAAGTGGAAAAAGAATAAAGTTAGAAAAGTTAGCTCGTACAGGGCCACTGTGGTGCCATTTGACCAAGGAACAAAACAATACCAAGATTAGACATACAAATAAATTCTACAAAGGTATAAACATTTATTATGCCAAAATTGAATAATAACTGCAGCTGTTTTGACCTGAAGATTTTTTTTATCTTGGGCCTAATGACAATTAGCACTCTGACCATTAAAAGTTGACAATATATTGCTTGGGACATGGCAATCAGCCCAGGCTGGCTTGGAGATTTTCTTTCTGTCTAGTGCCCCCTGAAACTGCAAGAGCTGCTAGCCTGAGAATGGGCTGTCATGCTTTGGCCAAGTATGCTGCTAGATTCTTAAAAGCTGGGCTATGGGACTGATGACGGAAAATGATTGTAGAAGATAACTCTGCTCGGTCACTGTTTATCAATGATGACTAAACTTATGACCAAGAGGACGTTATGACACGTGTCTAGGGGTAAAAATGATACGACTTCTGTTTCGGAACAACATGAATCTATCCCTGCCTACTGAGTTCTGTTTAAATAAAGCAGCATTCTGACTGCCTGTCAGTCGGGCTGCAAGATTTCCCCACCCCCACCCCCACCCCCTGACTCCCATGCCTGACTCATTCCTCCTTCAATGACTTATCTCTATGGGACCTGACCATGGCTGGGGCTGGCCCCCTACAAATTTGTGGTCACAAAATATAGTTGAGGTGCCTCCCTTGGGTATTCTGGAAGAAAGAGCTCAACTTTAAAAGTCTCTGCCCCAAAGAGGGAGTCTTGGGGACCAGCAATGACAACATGAAAGAAATGCAGGGGTGCTACTCTTGGCTTGAATGCCAGGGACTGGTTCCAACAGCAAACACTGGCTTTTCCCATGGGCCTGTGAGGCAGCCTGTTTTTTACCTCACAGTCCACAGATGGGCACAGTGGCATTCCTGTTACCAGGAGTCAAAGAATGTTGCTTGTGAATATTGTCATGTGTCAGTGGTATTTCTGGGAGGTATGCGTCACTGTGCACAGTCTTCTTTCCAACGAAGTGGTAAGCTACAAAATGGAGGACGAGGAATTCTCCATTGCCTAGCACCCCTAATTATGTGTCTCCTCAGATACGGCCCAGGAATACAGTTTTACATGCCAGGTTGTTGTTGTTGTTGTTGTTGTTGTTGTTGTTGTTAGTTTCCATTGTAAGCATTTCATTCCTATTTCTGGTCTCGCAGAGAACATTTAATGAAATGAAATTAGGGAAGAGTTCTTAACTGATATAGAATTTTCAAAGGTATTTGCCCCAACAAATCATAATAGAAAAATAAAATTACCAATATGACTTTTCTCATAAAATTGATGAAATGAGGCAGAATCCTGTGTGCGTGTGACAGTTGTTTGCTTGGCCCCATAAATGACATTTGTTTCTCAGAGGGTGATTTCAAACAGAAACATTTTTAAAATGTTTTTATTGCCCATGCTAGTCTAACCTCAGAAATGACTAAGCTAGTTAACAAGAAAGACCTGAAAGCATTAGTCTAGATCTGTGTTTCTCAACCTATGGGTTGTGACCCTCCTCTGGGGAGGTTGCCTATGAGATGTTTACATTGCAATTCATACCAGTAGCAAAATTACATATGTGAAGTGGCAACAAATAATTTTATGGTTGGGGGTTACAACCTGAGGAACTGTATTAAGTGGTCTCAGCGTTAGGAAGGCTGAGAGCCACTGGTCTAGATCTTGGAGAAAAAAAGGAGGCATTCAAGTGAGAATACAATTTAAATTCTCGGAGCTGGAGAGATGGCTCAGCAGTTAAGAGCACTGACTGCTCTTCCAGAGGTCCTGAGTTCAATTCCCAGCAACCACATGGTTGCTCACAGCCATCTGTAATGAGATCTGACGCCCTCTTCTGGTGTGTCTGAAGACAGGTACAAAGTACTCATATAACTAAAATAAATAAATCTTTAAAAAAAATTAAAGAACCAGACACATTTCAGAGTAGGTTCAGGTAACAAAATGGCTCAGTACTCATGGTAGCCCCCAGATGAATCATGTGCTCATTTATCTCTCCAGAGAGCTCAACTTTCCAGAGCCAACTCCTGTGGAGGTTGGACCCCAAGAAAAGAGTATTGGGGTTTTTTTTTTGATACTACTTAATTAAATGAAAGATGGAGAGCCAAAAGCCCATCCACAGCAAAGCACTTCTGGAATTGTGGTGCTTGCTTGTCTGTGGGTTAAGGCATCGAGGCCCCTCCAGGAGGCAGCCCCATCATGTGGGATTCGACTGGAGTCAGTTTTAAATGCTCAGAGTTTCATGCGTTGAGAGGCTGAGAAGGCACACACAGACATGTGTGCGTGTGACTGTGACGATATGTGCATGTTTAAGTGTTTTTGTGTAACATTTAGCCTAAGGCTGATGCAGAGAGTGATACATGGACAGGGAATGTTTCGGAGGTGTGCTGTGCATGCCAACAATTTGAACAAGTTCTGGTGACAGGAACTGTAATTTTCTCCATGAAACCTCCTCTGAACTTTCCTCTTTCCATGAATAGCTGAAAACCTGAGTCATGCTGTTGCCTCCTCCCTCCTCCCTCCATACCAGATGGAATGAGTTTCCAAGCCTGTATGTCTCTCCTGTAGTCCCAGTCTACACCCTGATGCAGCACCATGGCTTTAGTCTGCGTTCGGCTTAGCTAGCACCCTGGCTTCCAGCCGCTGTCCTGGTCAGTGCCTCCCTGCCTTGGTGCTAGCTTCCCTGGCCCAGTGGCCCTGGGGTTGTATAAGGAAGCACATCCCTGCATTGAACCTCTCTAAAATACCTGCCATGGCTTCTTATAACAACAAGGAACAAGCCTTCATCCTCTAAGAACTTAGAGGGTGTGGGTCCGTGGGCATCTCCAAGACAACACAGGAGGCTCCTTTCTCCGCCCAAGGTCTGTACCATGGGCTGCTCATATTCAGACTCTCGTCTAGCATGTGCCTAAATTCCCAATGTGGTATTCCCATAAGCGTATACCACATTGTATCAACATTGTGAGCATCATTGTTAATTAAGTAACAGCAGGAAGCTCCCCCCAACCCCGCTGTAGTTTTAATTTTTCAAAGCCAACTTTTAATGATGGTTCTTAAATGCCTTAACCTCCCTTTAGCCCACCACCCACTGGGTAGTGGAGAAGAAAGGATGGGGGTGGTTTGTGGCAGCAGGGGAAGTGGACCAGTTTAGAAAGGTTCTTTGGAGCTAATTTCATCTGTGTTGTCAGAAAATCAGTAGTTCAGTTCACAGGTTATCAGGGGCAGCTCCATCTACTCGCAAACACTTCACGAATACACCAGCAATCCAGTTCAGTAGAGTCAGGATGGCAAACAGAATCAGTGGCGGTGGCACGACCTAGCAGAGACAGTTAGGCCTCGGTCTCCGCAGGAAGGACCAGGGCCAACAGGGATGCCAGGATTTCTTTGCTGTGCCTCTCTTAGAGAAGCGAATATCATCTAGACCAAGAAGCATTGCAAAGCTAGCTCTGCAAGCCCTTCTCCCGGTTCGTTGAGTCCTATTGATACTCTCCCCAAACATGTGCATCAGCATGTGAGTCTGTCTTAGCAAAGCTCCACGTGAGTTTGTCTCAGCTGACATCACTCTGCCAATCAGCCCAAGTCCACGGAAGCGGCAAGAAGCCACCAGAACATCACCAGAAGCTTTTTTGGTGTGCTTCTCTCTGTGGAGTCACAACAAATGAAGCTCAACTACACAATGTAAGGTGGACCAATACATTTGTATTGTTAGCAAAGAATCCATCACATGTCCTTTCACATGCCCGCTTTGGCAAAATATCCTTTCACCTGTGTCTGCTTCAGGAAAACACTCCTTCACATGTTTGCTTTCCAAAGAACCCTTAAGTTTCCATTTCACCCCACCTCCAAATCCAAAGCTCCAATCCAGGCTCCAATCCAGGGCTGGTTGGAGAAGCAGGCCCTTGGAAGGGTGAGCAGCCTTGAGCCTGTGGGTGAATCGTTGTCGGCTCATGTGTGGAAGTCCTCCTCCTTACAAACCTCAGTGATGCCAGGCATGGTGAGGGCTAACCCCCACTCTGCTTTAAGGGCAGTGAATGCTTCCTCTCGGCTTTGAGTGCTGGGATGTCCTCTTGCTTCTGATCAGATCAAGGCATATGCCAAACTATATCAGTGACTCTTCTGTTGTTACGACCAAAAGCAACTTTCAGAAAAAAGCCTTTGAGGCAGGTGGGTGGATTTTTGAGTTCAAGGCCAGCCTGGTCTACAGAGTGAGCTCCAGGACAGCCAGGGCTACACAGAGAAACCCTGACTTGAAAAACAAAACAAAAAGAAAAAGAAAAAGAAAAAGAAAAAGAAAAAGAAAGAAAGAAAGAAAGAAAGAAGCCTTTGTTTTGGTTTATGGTTCCAGAGGGAGGGTCCAGACCGTGTGTGTACACAGACAGCATGACAGCAGGAGTGGGAAGCTCGTTCAGTACATCTTTATCTACATACAGGAAATGGAGAGGGCAAACTAGGAGTGAGGCTGGCTATAAACTCCCAAGTGACATGCTTCCTTCAGCAAGGTTCCTTGTTCTAAAATTTCCATCACCTCCCCAAGCACCATGGTCAGCTGGAGGCCCAGGATTCAAATATACGAGCGATGGGGGTGCATTTCTCATCCACCATACCAACTTAGTAGGGTCCACACATGGTCTATCTAGTCTATAGCTCTCTGTCTGCCACTCTTCCTATGGGAAAACAAAACAAAACAAAACAAAACAATGACAACCAAGGAAGGATAAGAAGGAGTGGAGGAGAGAGAGAAGTAGGGGAGGGGAAGATGTAGTAAAGAGCGTGAGTGAGGTGTTGGTTGTTTATCTCAAGTGGGAAAACAACAGGGGAATCAGACAGAGCTAGAAACTGACAGCCCTGAGCCGGAACAGGCAGCTCCATCTTACTGTGCTGAATCACAGATCAGGTGTCACCACAGAGATGTGGCTTCAGGAGTCTGGGGCCACACTGGGTCCTTTTCTTTTGTACATGAAGCCTCCCCATGCCTCCATTAAACTTTTTTTTCTGTGAATTCTGATCATTTAGCAATGTTTGCTCCTCCTGGATCCTTATCCTGGGCCATACCTCTGCATATTTCACAGTGATTCGACTCCTACCATTTGACTGCATTCTTGGCCCACTGCCTGAAACCAAAGAGGAGCAGATGGCCTTGCAAGAGCTGACAGGGGACACTGCCTGCCACACTGTGTGGTCCTCTGATGGAGCTGTGGGCACTGCTCTGATATGGGGTGTGGCTTCCCTGAGTTCACCAGGTACACACAGCACTCACTGCCCGTGCCAGGTGTCCCCCTCCAAAAAACCTGGCCTGACCTGCTTCATATCCCCTCAATAACCATATGTTTTTTTTCTTATTCTCATAGGACTTTACACCAGCCATTGTCTAGGATGGAGAGTGCTTAGTACTTGATGCCAAAATCTTGGCCTGGCAACAGTACCAAGATCATCTGGGTGTTCCTGGGTTGGATCTACCCAGTTCCGTAGCAATGCTCTGGAGGAATCATGTTCAGGATGCCATTCTGTGTAGTGGCATTTGGCCACACACACTGTTAGCGAGGTGCGGGCTTCCTCTTCCACACCAGAGTAGAGGCTGTGTCTTTACCATGTAGGGTCCTCGGGATGCCTGGAACTCTGGAGATTCTCAAACGTCAGAGAAGTGTTTTCTAGAGAACACACTTCATAGGCTAGTGGTGCAACTTAGTGATAGTCTGTGTGTTTAGCATCTGTGAAGCCCTGGGCTCCATCTCCTGAGTAAAAAAAGCAATCAAGCAAGAAAAAAGTGCTTTGTGATATGCATCTCTTCTGTATAGTAAAAAGACCCAACCCTTGAGGTGATAGGGAGGTGGCTCAGTACAGTGCTTTTCAATTCCCCAGAATCTCCATTTTAAAAAGTTTGGGCACAGTGATACAGGCTTGTAATCCCAGCACTAGGTGGGTAGAGACAGATAGATCCTTAGGACTCACTAGCCATATTACCTAGGCTGCTTGGTGAACTCCAGGGCAACCAATGAGAGACCCTTTACCCGAAAAGCAGATGACAGCACCTAAGGTTGACCTCATTCCTACATGCATGTGCACATATATGCATATATGTGCACCCATACTAATACAAGCGGGAGGCGGGGAAGAAAGAGGAAAAAAAGAACTCAATATTCAGCCTGAGCAATTTCAGTAGCCCAGGAGGACCGTTGCAGTAATCCAGGGAGGAGTTGTGGGGTTTCTGGGGGGAATAAGGTACATCATCTAGGAGAGGAAAAGTCCAGGAGGATGAGGATGAAAGAAGAGGGGTCCAGGATGGAAGAGAGGGGTTCAGGATAGAGAAGAGAAATCCAGGATGGCGGGGAGGGTACCAGGATGGAGGAGAGGAGTCCAAGATGAAGGGAAGGGTCCTGGCTGGAGTGTGTGTGTGTGTGTGTGTGTGTGTATGTGTGTACATGTGTGTGTGTGTGTGTGTGTGTATGGGAGTCAGCAGGAATGGAAGAGAAGGGTTCAGGATGTGTGTGTGTGTGTGTGTGTGCATGTGTGTGTGCACGTGTGTGTATGTGTGTGTGTGTGTGTGTGTGTATGTGTATGTGTATGTGTATGGGGGCCAGCAGGAATGGAAGAGAAAGGTTCAGGATGTGTGTGCATGCGTGCATGCGTGTGTGTGTGTGTGGGGGCCAGCAGGAATAGAAGAGAAGGGTTCAGGATATGTGTGTGTGTGTGTGTTTGTATGTGTGTGTTTGTATGTGTGTGTGCACGTGTGTGTGTATGTGTGTGTATGTGTATGTGTGTGCACGTGTGTGTATGTGTGTGTGTGTGTGTGTGTGTGTGTATGTGTATGGGGGCCAGCAGGAATGGAAGAGAAAGGTTCAGGATGTGTGTGTGTGTGTGTGTGTGTGTGTGTGTGTGTTGTACTGAAGTCACTTAAACCCAATGCCAAGCTCTTGACAGAGGGAAGGAGGAAGGTTCTTTAGGTCAAGGCTGGGTTGTCAGTGAATCATAGGGCATGGAGGAAGAAGAGGACAAAGAGGAGGGGGAGGAGGGGGAGGAGGAGGAGGAGAGGGAGGAGGAAAAAGAGGAGAAGGAAGAGGAGGAGGAGGAGGAGGAGGAGGAGGAGGAGGAGGAGGAGGAGGAGGAGGAGGAGGAGGAGGAGGAGAACATTCACATCAAGGTAGACAGGAAGCAGAGAAGAAGGACCTCCTCCAGTGACCTCATCCTCCACACTTCCCCACACTCCAGTAAAGCCATCAAGAACGCATCTCCAGGCTCACCTGTGGGCTGCATGTTTGACTTGTGTTAAGGTGAAGCCTGTGGAAGTGGGATCTTGTTTTGAATGTCTGTTATATTTCATGGTTGTAAGAACCTTTGGAAAGCAGGGGAACAGAGGTTCCAACTCTTCCTTCTGTCTTTAGAAGCTGGGCAAAAACTCTGTCCTGCCTGAATTTAAGGACTTTGGCTTTTGGAAGAAAACTTCAGTGTAATACACAAAAATTTGGACTGAACCAGCGCCCCCCCCCCGCCCCAGCACCCCCGCACCTCTCTCCTTGTAGCACGTTAGATTTAATAAGGACTAAACCTGAGCATCCCCATAATGGTGTCTGAGGTGCTCACGCATGTGCTACTCCCATTTGATGACAATCGAGAGAGAGAGAGATGGTGAAATCTATGGTTGCAAATGAGAAAGCTGGCACAGGTCCAGGAGCGGCAGCCCTGTAAGTGGGTGTCTGAGATGGGATCTGATCCTGGGGCCGTGTGAAGCGCATCACTGCTCAGAGCCTCACCTTAGTGATGGAGGCAGCGCTTCTCCTCTGAACTCAGAGATCTGCCTCCTGAGTGCTGGAATAAATGTCTGCATCATCGCTGCCCGGCTGCTTTGGCTTATTTTTAAAATAGGTTGTTTGGTGGTGGTGGTGTGTAGGACCGCAGCCTCCCTCAGGTGTGTGGTTTGAAGATGTTTCTCTCCTGCTTTGTGGGCAGTCTTTGTACAGTCCACCTGTCGCGGTTTCCTTCTGCTGCTTCTGGGTTCTGTCCTGGAAAAGCCAAGTCGCAAGCCAACCATTTCCCCTGCATATTTTTTTCTAAAAATTTTATAGTTTTAGATCTTAAATGTAGGTCTTTTTTTTTTTTTTTTTTTTTTTTTTTGGTTTTTCAAGACAGGGTTTCTCTGTATAGCCCTGGCTGTCCTGGAATTCACTCTGTAGACCAGGCTGGCCTCGAACTCAGAAATCCGCCTGCCTCTGCCTCCCAAGTGCTGGGATTAAAAAGGCGTGCACCACCACCGCCCGGCTTAAATGTAGGTCTTTACTCCATTTTGAGTTGAAAAAAAAAAAAATGGAAGCCTTAGAATTAGATGCAGGGCCTTCAGCATTTGCTCTCCCCCTGAGCCATACCCAGCGTCTGAGATAGGTTTTGCAGATGATCACATAAGGCTCCAGACCCACAGTGGGGAAGGCAAGAGTCCCAGCACTGTTTTCTGAGACTTTCCCTAACGTTTCTGGCACTGGCACATAGGAGGTCCCTAGAGTACACACTTGGGGTCAGAAGCCTCCGGAAAGGCACTATGCTGGTTAGAGCCACACACTGCTGCTGCCAGGGCTCAGCTGCTCCCTCGTCCTCTGGGACAGTGGAGTGGGGTGGGGCACAAATCCAAGGAGACAGCTCTCTAAGGTCTGTTCCCAAATCTTAATTTCTCTGTCTCTGTTTCTCTGTTTCCGTGTGTCTCTCTTTCTCTCCCTCTTCCTCCCTCCCTCCTTCTCTCTCTCTCCCTCTGCCCCCCCCCCCCCCCCCCCCCCCTCTCCCCCCCCCCCCCCCCCGTGTGTTTGTATGCGTAGGGTATGTGCTTGTGCACGTGGAGGCCTGGGGTTGACCTCAAGTGTCTCCTTGGTTATGCTCTGTAGTAAGGCTGGGTCTCTCACTGAATCATAAACTCATCTATTCAATCCTGCAAGTCAGCTTGCCCTGGGGAGCCCCAGTGTCCACTCTGTGCCACCACACCCACGCTGCATGTAAGTGGGTGCTGGAGAGATCTGAACTTCGTCCAAACCCTGAGCAGCAGGAACTTTGCCTCCTATAAATATCTCTTCATGAGATTTATCCCCCTTTTTGAAGTGCTGGGGACCCAGGACTGGGCATTTGATAGGCAAATTCTCTCCACTCAGTCACATCTTCACTCCCCTTCTGTGAGTGAGCATGCGGGTGGCAGCCCTTGAGAAGGCCCTGGGTACCATCCGAGGCAGACCCCCGAGCCCTTGGAACACTGCTGACAGAGGTGTGCACTTTGTGCTGCTTAGCGTCTCCTTTTCATTTCCTGCCCATCTATGTTTATGTAACTGTGGCTGACCATACGCCTCATGTCTGTCTGTCCAGCATCACAGCTTGTGGACCTCTTCCTCCACCACAGTCCAGTGACAATGGACCCTGTGCGCACCCTGACAAAAGACAGAACTGAGTCTTGAGCTTGCTGTGCTCCTAGATCAGACAGCTTTATCCCCACAGGCTACTGGGGCTGATTTAAACTCAGTTTTACAGCACCAGTGGGTTAGTCTTGAGTACCTGAAAGTGGCTGAGGCAGAGAGGGGACCAGCGAGGTCTATGGTTCCACCATGATGGCAGAGTACAGGAGGAAGAATAGAGGTCACAGCGGGCATGCAGCCCTCAATTCTGGTCCACGTTTCACTTTGACAGATCACAGCTGACGGCCCCATCCTTTGTGGATGTGGAGGGAAGGTGTCTACCCTGCCCTGGGGGTTGATCCTGCAAAGCCCAGGGGCAGATGCACAGCTGTAGATCGCATGCCGTAGTGTCAGGGGTTGTAGAGAGCTCTCACTCACAGGTTCTGCTCTCCCTTCCAGTGACCACATGCTTTATAGACTCTGAATCAGATTTATTCCTTTTAGTCAGGTTTCATATTCTTGTACCATGTACCCTAATGATACCCAGCCCAGCTCCCGCCCGCGCGAGCACCCTGACATGAGCCCCTTTCCCTCTTCCTTCTTGTTTCTTCCTTAAGTGCAGTTAGAGCTGCCTGCAAACCCAGCAGCAGCCGCCACACCCGTAGGAAGAATTATCCTCCCAGAGATAAGAGCCCTCGGCTGCCCAAAGTTCCTCTGTTCAGGGTGGAGCCTCATGGGCCCCTCCCCTACCCACCCTAGACTCACTAACTGGCTGGGTTGATCTTGTGCTATTCTTGTGCAGGTGACCACAGCTGCTGTGCATTCGTGAGCACCGTAGCTGCCTCGTGTCCGAGCACAGTGTTTCGCTGCATCTCTCCCCACCCTCTGCCTCTTATATTCTTCCCACCCCCTCTTCTGTGCAGTTCCCGGGGCAGGTGTGGTTGGTGTAGGTGTTCCATGAGATTAAGTGCTCAGCAGTCAGTTGGGCTCAGTACCGTAACTACTTATGAGTCTGAACTGACTGCGTTTAGAAGGCAGTTTGATAACATGTAAGTTTAGTGTAACAGTAGCGGTGCTTGCCCCCTGGGCCTGCGACCTCCTCAGCCATGGGCTTTTGCCCAGGCTTACAGTACTAGGCTTGAATTCCCTTCTATGAGGGTGCCTCCAATTCAATGATAAAGCAACAGGTTACCCCTATAATAGTCGTGTCAGCTGGTGCCTGGGGACACACATTGCCTTGCAGCAGGTCAGTACTGTAAAATGCAGGGTCCACTACTGAATATGCCCATTGGTGACATTCCATGGTGCCCACATAACACTTTTAGTACCATGAAAACTAGCCAACAGGAAGGAAGTTTCCGGCTTGATTTCTCTATGCCTGCAACCAATGTATGTGGTGTCTTTAGCAATGGAGGCTTACCGTCTACTAATGGTAAAATTGGAGCATGGTGGCAGTAGCATGTGCTGTTTTGGAGGTCTCCTTAGCATATAGCTCATAGGGAAAAACGTCACACCTGGCACTGAGATTTTCATTTTAGTTTTTGTAAAGTTTATTTATTTATTTATTTATTTATTTATTTATTTATAAAAGATTTATTTTATGTATGTGAGTACACTGTCACTGTCTTCAGACATACCAGAAGAGGGCATCAGATCACAGATCAGATGGTTGTGAGCCACCATGTGGTTGCTGGGAATTGAACTCAGGACCTCCGGAAGAGAAACCAGTGTTCTTAACCACTGAGCCATCTCTCCAGCCCGTTTATTTATTTTTTATTTTATAGGTATCAGTGTTTTCCTGCATGTATGTATGCACACCATGAGCATGAGGTGCCCACAGAGGCCAGAAGAGGGTGTCTAATCCATTGTAACTAGAATTATGGATGATCGTGTTCTACCAAGTGGGTGCTGGGAATTGAACCTGGGTCCTCTGCAAGAGCAAGTGCTCTTAACCTCTGAGCCATCTCTCCAGCCCCAGATTTTCATTTATTAACCCATGTTTTCTGGGAGAAACTTACATGCTCATGCAGGGTATCTTTATTTAAAGTCTTAAGTCAGATCGGGGTTGGAGGGAGAAGAGAAGAAAGAGGCCTGGAGCTTTCTTTGTTAGACCCGGCTAACCCCAAACTTACACAGAGCTTCCTGCCACTGACTCCCATGAAGAAACTGGGATCAAAGGTATCCACTACCACTCCTGCTTAAATTATATTTTTAGTTTGCTTGCAAATTATTGCATTTCTATAAGGCTTTTCCAGAATCCTTCGTTTTAGTTAACACACCCGTCTCCTTCTCTTCCCCATCCCTTCTAACCCCTCCCAGCATAGATAGATCTTTCTATCCCTGGGATCCCCACTCCCCACTTTCATTTCACCTGTCCTCTACCATCCCCCTCCCTCAGTTCACCTGCCCCCGTGACAGCTTTCTAGTTCCAGGCTTCCACGTGTGCTCCAAGCCACCTCATGTCATCAGCCACACACTGCACAGAGGTGTCATCAGTCCTGGGAAGCTGATGAGATTTTTCCAGGTCCCTGGTGTGGGCCTAAAAGAATGTGTTGGTAGGAAAATGTGTGTGTGTGTGTGTGTTTGTGTGTGTGCATGTGTGTCCCTGCATGGATGCATGCGTGCATGTGTGTGTGTGAGTGTGTGTATGAGTGTGTGTGCATGCGTGTGTCCCTGCATGGATGCATGTGTGCGCACGCGTGCGTGCGTGCGTGCGTGCGTGCGTGCGTGCGTGTGTGTGTGTGTGTGTGTGTGTGTAAGTGTATGTATGAGTGTATGTGCATGCGTGTGTCCCTGCATGGATGCGTGCGTGCTGTCCTATCACAAGGCTGGTTTGCCCCTGTTCAGAGAGGTTCTTTCAGAGTCTCTGTGGATTATCCATCGATGCATGACAAGTCACTTCAAAATCTAGAAGCTGCGGATGGTGGTGGCACACGCCTTTAATCCCAGCACTTGGGAGACAGAGACAGGCGGATTTCTGAGTTCAAGGCCAGCCTGGTCTACAGAGTGAGTTCCAGGATAGCCAGGGCTACATAGAGAAACCCTGTCTCGAAAATCCAAAACCAAACCAAACCAAATCAAAACAACAAAAACAAAATCTAGAAGCTGCAGGCAAAAAGCATTATTTCCTGGTTTCTTGAGTCAGATATTCACCAGTGGGTAGACAGTTGGAGTGCTTCTGACTTGGACTCCGTCATGAGGCTGCTTCATCCAAAGGTTTGACTGAGGCTGAAGGCCCTACTTCTAAGGACAGTGACTCACATGGCTGGTAAAGAGTGGCTGGCAGGAGGCCTCTGGCTCTTTCCCTGTGGTCTCTAAAGGGTTGCTTGAGTGTCCCCTCAACATGGCCACTAGCTTTCCTAGGGGCAAGGATACATGACAGAGCATGACAGGAACCACTTGATGCCTACCCAACGTGTGCATTATCCTTGTGATCACACATGGAGATCTTGCTCAGAGAAAAGAGAAGACTGCAAGCCTCGACCATCTTCTCCTCACTGGTGAACAGCCCTGCTTTGCAGATTGCGGGGAAAAAAAAAGTCCCCTTGCCCCCAACTGCAAAGTACTTGGTAACTGTTTTACCAGTGAAAGAGATGCTTCAGAGTGCCAAGGGTGTTGCTCAGAATGAATGCCGTCTGGCTCATTGACTGCCTGACGGCCACCCTCATTCCTCCTAGCTGCCTCAGCTCTGGAAAACAGAGTGGGCAAAGGATGAGAAGGCATACTCGAGGCGTCTTTGGGAAGTGGCCACACTGTACACTGACCTATTGTATGTAGTTCAGGGATCTTGTCATGGGGAGACCCTTGTCCGCAGTACACTTCCCTATCCTTTCTTCCTTCTGTCCACGTGGTGGAGGGAGGTGAAGTTCCCAGGTGTGCAGTGCCATGGGAACCCAAGACAGTGGCCTCCCCAGAGGCTTGGTCCCTGCTCTAGACGTAGGGCCTAGCCTGGGCCTCAGGAGCCTTCAGGCATTGCCATGCTGACTGGGAGCCGATGATTTGAATTCACACTGTGCCTGCCTGCGCTGGTGGGGGCTTTTGGTTTACTGCTGCTCCTGTATTTTGACAGTTTAACTGTCATTTGTGTTTTGATTAAAGCTTCATGGGAGTCACCTTTACATTAGATTATTTCAACTAATGTTAATGTCAGTACCTGCAGCACTAGAGGCCACCGTGTGTGTGTGTGTGTGTGTGTGTGTGTGTGTGTGTGTGTGGTGTGTGTGTGTGTGTGTGTGTGTGTGAGACTCTGTGTGTGTGTATGTAAATTCCTAAATAGATTATCCATAAGCTTATGGTGTAGCATATACACGTGATTGTTCTCGGTGTGTTAAATTTGGAATCAAGCATTTCTTTGATTGATCCGAGTTGTGGCATTTCTGCCATCTGGCTGAGTAACTGATTCCTCGCCCCCGCCCCCCCCTTTTCCGTACTTGGTACAGGATTTTCTCTGGTTTGTTTTCTTGCTGCTTGAGTCTTACAGGAAAGGACACAAGAAGAGCTGAGCTTCAGGGCACCCTGTAGGTGGTGACAGCCACTGCCAGGGTTATGTGATAACTTAAAAAAAGAAAATCTGTTCAACTATCCTGAAATGTTCCGTGTAGGAGAGCCAGAGTCACAGGCCCACGGCTGCACTCAGAATAGAGCCAGCCCCGGGCCCTGGGGACCTTGCTGGTGTCTTGTTTCTCATCCTGAGATGCTTAGTGAGCAGGCTCGATCCTGAGCCTGGGACTCAGGAGGCCCCCGTTGTCACCAGAGCCACTTGGCACCAGTGTTCTTCGAGCAAAAAAGATTTAAAATATTATACTTATTTTTACTTATGGAGATTTTTTTTAAATATAAAGGTGGCATATTATATAATAACCCCTTGTTCCCATCCCCCACAGCCCGTAGGTCTCATCTGTCCTCTCAAGCTATGGCTTCCATGCCTCCTGTGACTTGAAGGAAATCTCAGACATTTTAGCTCTCATTTATAGCTGCTTCCCTATGTGTCTCTTTATTTTTAATTTTCAATTACATTTCTTCACCAGCCAGCCCTATATGTGCATGATATGTCATACATTTTATGTCTAAAACGTCACAGTAACTTTGTAAGGTTGTCATATACCCTGTTAATATTAAATTTCGTTTTATACTTGTTATTGTTTTCCTTTTTCCATTTCTCTAGGTGAGTGTGGTGTGCATATGCACATTTGCATGTGTGTGCACACAGCTATGTGCACATGCGTGTGCCTGCTGATGTCAGAAACCAGCCTTAATCACCTTCCTACCTATTACTTGAGCAGGGTCAAGCCCAGAGCTCATTCTGACAGAGCTAGCCTTAGTCATGCCCAGGAGATGCCCTCTTCTGGGGTTATGTGAATTCTGGGGCTCTGCACTCCAGGCCTCAGTCCTTCACAACAGGCCATTCAATAGCTGAGCCATCTCCCCAGCCCCCAATTTCATTTATTTTTTTTCTTTACAATTTCTAAAAAGGGTACACATACTTGCAATTCATTAATGCTTATCTTCAGATTTGTAGATGATACCTTTTAAAATTGAAAATAGACTTTTTAATACTATATTTTATGCTCATGGTTTCTCCTCCCCAAACCCCTCCCAGATCCTCTTCCACTCCCCAAATCTATACACTATAGGGGAAACTGTGCCATATATTGGACGCTGATTCAAAGCATATACTGCCTTCTGAAGAACTCTGCCCCAGCTCTCCATGCTGTTGCCACCTAATTGGCGCTGAAGCTGTGTCTTCAAAAGACCATTCCATCTTTCTATCAGACCAGCAGCTTCAGGATGATGGGGAACATGGTAAGACCAGTGGATTCCATGATCATGGGCCCACTGTCGCACTTCTCTGGCTGTGAAGTGAGTTCCTTGGTCAGAAGCAGTACTGTGTGGAATACCATGATGATAGATAAGGCATTCAGAGAGTCCATGGATGGTGGTTTGGCAGAAGCATTTTGTGTGGAAAAGGCAAATCCATAATCAGAATAAGTGTCTACTCCAGTAAGAACAAAACGTTGTCCTTTCCATGGAGGAAGTGGTCCAATGTAGTCAACCTGCCACCAGGTTGCTGGCTGGTCACCTCGAGGAATGGTTCCATATGTGGGGCTCAGTGTTGGTTTCTGTTGTTGGCAGATCTCGCATTCAGCAGCAGCTGTAGCCAGGTCAGCCTTGTTGAGTGGAAGTCCATGTTGTTGAGCCCAAGCATAACCTCCATCTCGGCCACCATGACCACTTTGTTCATGTGCCCATTGAGCAATGACAGGGATGGCTGGGGAAAGAGGCTGACTGTCCACCGAACGGGTCATCTTATCCACTTGATTATTGAACTCCTCCTCAGACGAAGTCACCTTTTGGTGAGCATTTACATGGGACACAAATATCTTCACATCCTCTGCCCATTTGGAGAGATCTATCCACATACTTCTTCCCCAGATGTCTTTCTCACCAATTTTCCAATCGTGATCTTTCCAGGTCCCTGACCATCCAGCCAATCCATTGGCTACAGCCCACGAGTCAATGAACAATCAATCGTACTTCTGGCCATTTCTTCTTCCAAATAAACTGTAATACCATGTGTACTGCCTGAAGTTCTGCCCACTGTGAAGATTTTCCTTCACCTGTATCTTTCAGGGTTGTCCTGGAAAGGGGTTGTAATGCTGCAGCTGTCCACTTCTGGGTGGTGCCTGCATAACGTGCAGAGCCATCAGTAAACCAGGTCCTAGTCTTCTCTTCTTCAGTCAGACGATCATAGGGAACACCCCATGAAGCTATAGGCGCATGCTTGGCAACAGATGGCATTGTAACAGGAGTGGAAACCATAGGCATTTGAGCAACTTCTTCATGTAACTTGCTTGTGCCCTCAGGACCTGCTCTGGCCGGATCACGTATATACCACTTCCATTTGATGATTGACTGCTGCTGTGCACGTCCTACTTTATGACTTGAAGGGTCTGATAGCACTCAGCTCATGATGGGTAGTTCAGGTCGCATAGTAACTTGGTGTCCTATTGTCAAACGTTCAGTTTCCACTAAGGCCCAATAGCAGGCCAAGAGCTGTTTTTCAAAGGGAGAATAGTTGTCTGCAGATGATGGTAGAGCTTTGCTCCAAAATCCTAAGGGTCTCTTCTGTGATTCACCTACAGGGGCCTGCCAGAGGCTCCAAACAG
>JADRCD010183467.1:0-12270 GCA_019843815.1 Montemys delectorum
TGTAGCCCTGGCTGTCCTGGAACTCACTCTGTAGATCAGGCTGGCCTCGAACTCAGAAATCTGCCTGCCTCTGCCTCTGAAGTGCTGAGATTAAAGGCGTGCACCACTACCACCCGGCTATATTTTCTTTCTTAGAGAAAAGCCTATGAATGTTGTTTCCCATAGCAATCTGGGGGAAAAAAGGCTGTTGCTGGCATTGTAAACTGGGGCCTGGCTGGAGGTGGGGCTTAGAGGCCATGGTTAGTGCCAGAGACTGAGGCTGATTTACCTGGAGCTGAATATCTTGGAGATGGTGTTATGTTGGGAAAATTTATTTTATCTCATTAGATCTTCAGGATTTCCATTTACACAAGAGTGTGGAAGGCAAAATGGAGAGGCTTTTTGACATATACTAGTCAATGGTTTCTTTTTCTGTTTAGTAGTCATGAGATAAGTACTTGAATTTATGCTACTTACTAGGATGGGAGGAGGGGGTGGTTGAAAACAAACTAGAAAGATTATTACCAAGTAGAAACAGTTTGCCCTACTTTATAGGCTAAGACAAGAGGATTGTGAATTAATGACAGGGCCACATAGTATGACCCTATCTAAAAACCAAACAGTGCAAATAAACATGGTGTGTGTGTGTGTGTGTGTGTGTGTGTGTGTGTGTGTGTGTGTGTATGAGAGAGAGAGACAGAGGATTATGGATTCATATGACCTTACCACATAGTGTGATCCTATCTAAAAACCAAACAAGTAAAATAAACTTTAATGCAAATCAACATGGTGTGTGTGTGTGTGTGTGTGTGTGTGTGTGTGTGTGTGTGTGTATAAGAGGGGAGGGGAAGACAGACAGACAGACAGACAGAGAGGCCTCACCTGTGTTGGTCTTCTGTTAAGAAGTGTTGAAGGAGAAGTGTGGGGTTCCAGCTAGCAGTATGTTTACTTAGGTCAAACTGAGTTTCAAATAAGAAAAGGAAGTGGAGGAAACAGAATCCAGGTGAGAAGGAGTGATAGGTGTTTCATATGATTCCCAAGGTTATTGTTGTATCGCTGTGGAGACTACACTGTGACCAAGACAACTTTTATAAAAGGAGCTTTAGTTGGGAGCTTACTGGCAGTTTTAGAGGATTAGTTCATGATCACCATGCTGACCAGCAGACCAGCATGGTCCTGGAGCGGGAGCTGAGAGCTTTCCATCCTGATCTAGAGAGGGGGAAAGGAGAAGGGGAGAAGAGAGGGGGAAAGGAGAGGGGGAGAGGGAAAGGGGACAGGGGAGGGGAAGGGGAGAGGAGAGGGGGAGGGAGAGAGAGAGAGAGAGAGAGAGAGAGAGAGAGAGAGAGAGAGATAGACCCACACCTATCATTCTTAAGTCCAGACTTAATAATTCCTCCCAAAGACTTCCAGTAACTGGGAACCAAACATCCAAACATTAAACATGTGAACCACCTTTGGGCCCATTATCCTTCAAACTACCATAATTCCCGGGGAATTGATAACTGAGGTTTTTCTCTGGCCTTCAGAGGCACAAAACACGTATGTATACACACACACACACACACACACACACATACACTCTTATACACACATCCATTTTTTTAAGGTTTATTTATATGAGTACACTGTAGCTGCCATCAGATGCACCAGAAGAGGGCATCAGATCCCATTATAGATGGTTGTGAGCCACCATGTGGTTGTTGGGAATTGAACTCAGGACCTCTGGAAGAGCAGTCAGTGCTCTTAACCACTGAGCCATCTCTCCAGCCCCACCAATCCACTTTATTTCTCCCTTCCCTCTCCCTTCCAGTACCTTTGCTCTTCTTGTCTTCTCATATGTGTGGGGTTTAGCTGCCTATCCATGGGACACTATGCATTTAAATTTGAGTTATTTCAAATCATTTTGTTCTTAGCACATTAAGAGAAACACTTGAAATTTCTGATCTCCAAACATTCCAATATTAACTAGAATAAAAAGGATGCTAAGAAAGTATTTGGTTTCTTTAATTAATGGCAACTTTAACAGGTTGTTTTAATTAATTAGCTGATCGATTTACTTAATTAATTAACTTAATTCACAATTTACTGACTTCAGCATGTTTTCTATGTCTTTTCCTTTCTCTCACTTTTCTTTATTTCTAAATTTTCCCCTCTGTAGGCTGCTGAAATTTATTTCTTTAAAATAGATTGATGGCTATAGCAACACAATTAGTTATCATGCTAATGTTACAAATAAACCAACAATTATTGTCTTTTTACTATCTTTGCATCTGGCTGAGAATTCTCCTCCATCTTTCAAACCAGTGTTCAGTGGGTACCTCTGTTATCTTGGCAAAAAATATACAACAACAACAAAGTGTAGCTAAGTATGGTGGTACTCTCTTTTAATCTCAGAGCTCAGCAGGCAGAGAGACAAGGTGGATCTCTATGAGTGCAAAGCTAGCTTCATCTACATAGTGAGTTCCAAACTAGTTAGGGCTACATAGCAAAACACTGTCTCAAAATAAAACTATGAGCCTGGAGCATTCGATGCTGACTACTGTATCCAGTGCCATCAAGCTCCTGTGTAGAAAAACTGGTGCTGAATCTAGACGGCCTAGTCCCAGAGTGTCAGATCCTAGTTCCAGACTCTAGGGATGGCTTGTTCAGTGCTTTTAGCAGAAAAACCTGGTTTCAACTTACAGACTCTCAGAGACTCCACAACTCACGTTAATGACAAAGGCAGGCAATGTTAACTTTCATTGTCAATTGATGTGGCTTTGGAATCATCTAGGGCATTTATAGAGAGGGTTAATTAACCGAGAGGATCAACTCTAGTGTGGGTAACATCATCCCATGGGCTGTGGTTCCTGTCTGAGTAAACAAACCTGGCATGTGAGCTGAGCATCAGCGTTCAACTCTGCTTCCTGACTGTGAATACAATGTAACTAGACACTAGTGCTCCAGGGACCACAGCGAGCCCTGGGGTCCCAGCCATGATGGCCTATACTCTCAAACTGTAAACAAGAACAAATCTTTCCCTCCTTACACTGCTGCTGTCAGGCACTTTGCCAAAGCAACAAAGGGGTAACTGAAGCACACGAGAATATCCCTTTCTTTCAGCCCTGTACCCTGTGGTACCCAAACTCTCCTGAGTCTGACTTTGCTTCACCCCAGCTGAGGAACAATGAGTTTGTCTAGGCATGTTTTGTGTATACATTTCTGTTTCTGTGAGAAAAGCAGGTCTTAGGTGTGGAGGATGGAGAGCCATGCCACTGTTTTTATGCATGGATGTTTTTAGTTTTTAGTTTTTTTTTTTTTTCCTAAAGCAAGCAGTTGCTTACTGGAAGCTGTTACATTAGCCACTATCAATGGGTACAGTAAACACTATGAAAAATATCAATTCACATTAATTATGGACCTTCCAGTGGTCTTAGAAGTCAAATGCATTCAGTGGGTGATGAAAACTCATCGACCCTTGAAGAGCCCCATTAAAGATTAACTCCCAAACAGCTGTACTCCGAGGTTACATGGAAATAGTTAGAAGTGAATTTCAGACCTCAGTCTAGCCAGGAGATTTTGAACATTTATTTTTTTTAATATGGCCAGGCTGTTGAAGGAACTATATACTTATAATAAAGCAGATTGCCTGGGTCTAATTCCACACAGTTTGTAAAAAAGACAATTGAAAATTGAATGTTTTTTTCTCACTATCGGTGAGGCATTTTAAAGAAAATAAAAGGTGATGGTCTGTGTTTCCTCTGTCCAGTCTACCATGTCTGTTTCTAACCCAGAGCCTTTATGAAACAAATGCTTTAAAAAGCATGGTGGACAGTCACTAGAGAAATATGTTTAGGAGTATGTACTTATTGGAATATAAAATTATCTTGCCAAGGGTCAGCACTAAAAAATAAAAATAAAAAAGGCTATTTTAAAAGTACTTTTAGATTCGTAGAATGGCTGACCTGATGCGGTAATTTCTTCTTAATGATATTTTTATTTTTAAAAACATGTATTAACCAATACCTTAGAAGTACTGGAGGCTGAAAAGCATTAGTATTTCCCAGAATGTGCTATGATATTTCTGAAATTCTTCCTCCCTGTTGATAGCACACACACACACACACACACACACACACACACAACCTTGTGTTCCCTAGGGCAAGGCTACCATAGTCCAGATTTCTCTCTAGCATTCTTAAAAGAACTATGATATTTTAAATATATGTGTTTGGGAGAAAGAAACAATGATTTATTGATTCCATTTGTTGTCTAGACTCTTGGTTAAGGACGTGACACTTTTTATTTGTTGATGTCCATTAAACTCTCATAGCGCTCACACGGGATAGCTGATAGCATCTTTATTCTGCCCGAGAAGAAAAGGAAGCTTAGAAAACGGAAGGCACTTGCTATGATCTCCTGTCTGCTACTCTGGCAGCGTAGATAGAGTTTTAAATGCAAGGTTGTTGGAATCCAGGATTGGATTCTTTTTCTTGCTCTTTGTGGACTCTTTATGTCAAAATTAGTACATGATAAATAAATAACAAATACATTGCTTTGGCTAGTGAATACCAACCTTTAAAACATGCTCTTTTTATTTATACTAAAGCTCAACTCAGTGCATGATTTTTTTTTTTTGTTTGTTTGTTTTTGGGTTTTTTTTTTGTTGTTGTTTTTTGTTTTTTCGAGACAGGATTTCTCTGTGTAGCCCTGGCTGTCCTGGAACTCACTCTGTAGACCAGGCTGGCCTCGAACTCAGAAATCCACCTGCCTCTGCCTCCCAAGTGCCAGGATCAAAGGCCTGCACCACCACTACCCGAACATTTTTTTTTGATATTTTATGAAAATAGAACAATTAAGCAACATATGTAAGCTATGTACTATAAACAATTTGGAAGCCAAGCTTAACTTACAGTTTACATTTCCCTAGGCAGCCTGAGGAGTCCTTCAGCATTAGACTCCTGCCTGCTTTAGGACTGAACATGTTTTTTCTCTGTGACATTCTCCTTGACTACCTCCTCAATAATATGAAAGCTCTTGCTCCAGGAAAAGTAATGGCTGGTGTATTGACCACTAGTTGTGTTCTAGCGCCCCTGGAAGCGTCCCTCTATATCTGACAACAAAATACTGTTTTCCCAAGACAACCTGACTTCTGCTGGACTTTTGTTGGAACTGAGGGTCAGCAGTTCTGACAATGCTCTGATTTCAAATGGCTTGTGAACCCCGTGATCCTTGAACTACTTCCGTAGCGGTCAGCAGCCCAGAGGCTCATCTTTGCAGTTACTTTATCTGGAGTCACCGAGGGCCTTTGCGTGTTGGAGAACCAGCATTTCCAAGAGCAGAGGGAAACAGTAAATGCTTTGTTCAGAAGTGGCTCACAAGGAGATCCAGCAGCCGCATCGCCAGCCGTTCAGCCATCTGCAGCTTAGGTTGCAGCTATGCCTGTGCTTGCCTAGTGTGCAGAGGATATCCTTCCTCTTTGAGAGGTCAATAGCTACATCTCGTTGTGTCCGAATTGGTCTTTGGGTCCTGTGGGATCAACCTACTGAGGGAGAAAGCCACTCACTGATCAGAGGCCAAATTTGTCTTTAGCGCTTCTCTCCCAGAAGCCATTCGCTTCTGTTCTGCTCCTAGTCGCACATGACCCTGCTGGAGTATCTGTAGGTGCAGTCAGCTGTCAGAATAATTCAGACCATATAAGTAAGCTCAAAGGAAAGCAAGCTATTGAGTTTGAATATTTCTAAGCCATCTTCATGACAGTTTATAGGAGGCTTCAGTAGATGATTGAGCCTTGAGTAGTAAATTACTTTTAACCTCTCCAAGGCAGAACTCTAAATATTAAGTCTGTGAAATACGATAGCAATACGATTACTTAATAGGCCCCATTCATGACATAGCTTCTAATAAACTTGACAGTGTGAGGCCCTTACTGTTGGATGCATGCATAGCAGGAGGTCTAGGACTCCTCTGGCTTCAAGTACCATGTGCTTCTACTGTTTCTACTCAAATGATATGATTGTCAAATGTAATGATCATATTGATGGCTAACTTGACAGGACGTAGAGCCACTCAGGAAACAAAGCTCTGTGCATCCATCCAGGAGGCTCACATTCCTGCCACCCTGCCTTTGCTAGTCTGATGGACTATATCCTCCAGCCATAAGAGAAGATAAATCCCTTTTCATTAAGTTGCTTTTGTCAAGTAATTTGTTACAGCAACAAGAAAAGCAACTAATGCACCAAATATAAATTTTGCCTCTCTAAGAAAGATGCTGTTCGCTTGGTCCAAGTGTCGAGGCTCCTGGATATCTGCAGAGCCTGTCCAGTCTCTTCCAAGACAGAAAAGATTCTAGAGAGAAGTCATTTAGCATTAACTGAAGATTTAAGTGAATAGATTAATTTTGATACCTGATACTAAATCCTGAGCTGAACTGAGTAGTCCTCCTCTGGATTCCATGTTCATTAGGCAAGGCTCTTATTGGACAGTCTCTCAGGTAGACCTGCCCCAGAAGAAGATAAGCAGATCATGATGACAGGAATGTTCAAGTCTGACTCACAGTGAAATTGTTCTTGGCATCCTGGTTGGCTTGGTATTTGACTTTTGTTTTTAAAAGCTTCCTAAGAATATTTTTCTTACAGGAAATTCTATTATACTAAAACTTTTATATCATCAAGTCTTATTTCTCATGATAAACTAGGATAAGTGGATCTGAATGATACTGTCTCAACAGCTGAGCTGAAATACCCCAGGATATTTTCTTGAAATGACTATTTCTCACGAATGATCTTCTGTCTTACTGAACTGAATGTTTGTCTGAGTCAGAACACAGGCCATGGAGCTATTGCATTGGTACTGGGAAAGGCAAACCTTTCTTTCATGCTAGCATCAAGGTAGATGAAATATTTTTAGGGTAACTTTGTGCAAGTTTGTAACCTTACATCATAGATTGATAGACTAGGTAATGGGATTCTAGAGTTGTCAAAAAAAGCACATGACTGAATACTACCAAGTTTCTGTTATTCTTTCAAAAGCACACACAGACACACAGATACAGACACACGGACATGCCCATGTACACACACAGACACACAGAGACATGCTCACATTACGATTTCACATAGGTTGATTCATCACCTAACTTATTGGTATATGAGGAGGTGAGGGGAATATGCCTAAAATTTAATACCACATTTCACTTTAGTTTAGATTACATAATAGTGAGTGATCTCATCTCAAATCAGTTTAAGTGAGTGGAATTTGTAGAGAGAGGGTAACTGGCAGTGAATAGATCCTCAAAGCTTCTTCTTTATCCTATTTCTTTAAAAAATAAACATTTATTTATATTAAGTATTTAATTGTGTGAGAAGAGAGTGTTATGTGGATATGAGTGCAATACCTAAGGTAACCAGAAGAGGACACATCTCATATCATATCCCCCAATGAGAGCTCCCATTCTCTAGAAGAACAGGAAATGCTCTCAACTGTTCAGCTATCTCTCTACTCTCCTGTGTCTTTCAAGAAGTTGAAAACATCTGGATTCCAATTTGTTTGACTTGTAAAACTTCAATTTATATTACATTGCTTTAATCCTTTTTAAAGATATTTTTTATTAGATATTTTCTTTATTTACATTTCAAATGTTATCTCCTTTCCTGGTTTCCCCTCTGAAAACCCTCATCTAATCCCCCCTCCCCCTGCTCACCAACCCATCCACTCCTGCTTCCCTGTCCTGGCATTCCCCTACACTGGGGCATAGAACCTTCATAGGACCAAAGGCCTCTCCTTTCATTGATGATCGACTAGGCCATCTTCTGCTACATATGCAGCTGGAGCCATGAGTCCCACCATGTGTACTCCTTGGTTGGTGGTTGAGTCCCTGGGAACTCTGAGGGTACTGGTTAGTTCATATTGTTGTTCGTCCTAAGGGGCTGCAAACCCTTCAGCTCCTTGAGTCCTTTCTCTAGCTGCTCCATTGGATACCCTGTGTTAAGTCCAATGGTTGGCTGAGAGCATCCATCTCTGTATTTGTCAGGCACTGGCCGTAAATTGCGTTATTCTTTTAGGTTTGTCTAGATGTTTTCTTTTTCTTCTTTTCCTTCATCCATCTCTTCCTTCCTGCTTTCATCCTTTTGTCTGTCTGTCTGCCTTTCTCTCTCTCTCTCTCTCTCTCTCTCTCTCTCTTCCTTCCTTCCTTCCTTCCTTCCTTCCTTCCTTCCTTCCTGCCTTCCTTCTTCCCTCCCTTTCTTTCTCCTGAGACACATTTTCATTGTGTGACTATGGCTGGGCTGAGCTTATTTTGTAAACCAGGCTGCCTTGAACTATAGAGACCCATCTGCCTCTGCCTTCGAAGGGCTGAGATTAAAGGCATATGCAACCACACTTGGCTGCAGTTTAAACAGCTTAGATAATTTATTCATACACTTCAGATAAAATTGGGCATAATAATATTGTCTTTCCTAAAAGTGTTACTTGTAAAGACAACCAACCAGTCATAGTTATTCTCTCAGGATAGTTACTATGACTTAAAGTTACTGGCCTAATCATTAAGTGAATGAACATGAGATCAGAAGTGACAAAAGTCATCCAGGTATGGGGTTCACTTAGCCTAATGACATGTACACAGTAAGTCATTAATAAATATTTGTTAATAGTAGTAACATTTTAAAGTCACATATTCCCATTACACATTTTATGTGAGTATATGTTTCAGGATTTATTGGCATAGATGAACTCTGTAGTATCTAGTATGGCTTTAAAAACACAAACTGTAGGGGTTTGGGGATAGTCCAATGGCAAAGAGTTCTTGCTGCTTGCAACTTCTGGGAACGCCAGCTCCAGGGTATCCAATGCCCCCTTCTGGACTTCTGGGTCATTTCAGCAATATACACATATACACATGGTCAAATGTACACATAAATACAAATAGAATGACTTAAAAATATGAACTCTAAGATGAGTGGTTTTCTTTTCCTTTTTCTTTTTTCCTTCCTCCCTTGCTTACTTCTTTTCTCTCTCTTTCTTTCATTCATTCTTTCTTTCAGATGGCCTATGGATGTATAACATAGGCTGACCTTAAACTATGCTACCACATTTTTCTTTTTCTTTTTTTAAAGATTTATTCATTATATGTAATTCCATTGTAACTGTCTTCAGACACCCCAGAAGAGGGAGTCGAATCTCATTCCAGATGGTTGTGAGTCACCCTGTGGTTGCTGGGAATTGAACTCAGGAACTTCGGAAGAGTAGTTGGTGCTCTTAACCGCTGAGCCATCTCTCCAGCCCGGCTACCACATTTTTCTTATTGTTGGTTTTTGATAATTTTTTGTTATTGTTTTAGTTTTTGGCATTTCAGTGTTGTTCACTACACTTTGTATAGCATGGAAAACCTCTCTTTTCCCATGAACTCCTGAAGGTATATCTATATCTACATCTACATCTATATCTATATCTATATCTCCAGAAGTTTTTTATATATACACGTTTTTTAGGCACCTCAATATTGCTGTATTGTCTGAGGTTGGCATTTTCCAGAATCTCTCAGCTCACTCTCACAGTTGGCCTTTAACTCTAGATACTAATTCTTTTTAACTACAGTTTATCCTTGGGCCAACTCGGAGTGGTGGTTCTGATTTTTCCTGTATTCAGCCTTTATCGAGGTGACCGACTCTCCCTTTCTTAACGACTCTCAGGCTCCACACTGAGAGTTTGTGAGCTGTGACGACCTAGCCTAGCCTGCTCCATGACACTTCCTTGAATTTCTCTTTCAAGTCTGAAGCAATCGTCAGATTTGTATCTTGATCTAGCCTGGAATTTCACTCTTATACCTGGTGATAAATCTGTGTGTGTGTGAGGTGTGAGGGTTTTTTTTTTTGATGTGGGGGGCACTTGCCTGTCACTTAATGACAAGGAATGAATTACTTTGATCTAGCTTGATCTCTTGCTAGATCATTTACTTGCTTTAGTAGTCACAGTACTGGGTGGCTTAGCTTCATTGCACACAGTAGCTAGCACAGTCACAAAGCTTGCTGGTGGCATGGCAAACATGTCTGCCTTCAGATCACACTGAGGCCGCCCTGGTGGACTATTTTGCTTATTTCTTTGGTGCCTATTACCAGTTGAACAAGCTGACCTCCAGGAAGACTGATAGGGGCAACAGCTTCCCAAACAGGAAGTGCTCATTAGTGGTGAAGGTGGCTATGTTTGCTTTTTGCCTCTTCCAGGTGACTGAATCAGAACTCTTCAAAGTAACTTCTAGGTTGGAATTAAGTGCATTCCAGATAAGCTGTTCATATAGTGAAAGACACACCTTTAATACAGGCTGGTTTAGGTCTGCCCTCTGGAAATGTTTCTCTTGAGACGTCGTGTGAGGAGGAAGGAAGTGTTGATCAGATGAAGATGTTTTGGTTTCCTACGGGTGTGGCTAGCTATGAGGCAATTCAACTCAGAATGTTTAAAGTTAGTCAGAAGTCCATTATCAAACACGGATACACTTGAAAACGATCTGTCTTAAGGTATGATGTAAAAGTTTATAGTTAATACTCACCTGCTGAGTTAGCTGATTCTGAACCTGTGAAGTGCTTCAGGTCCT
Organism: Montemys delectorum; assembly: GCA_019843815.1. NCBI lineage: Eukaryota > Metazoa > Chordata > Mammalia > Rodentia > Muridae > Montemys > Montemys delectorum. Next base: position 10,547 of record JADRCD010183467.1, read on the forward strand.
GTCTGATCCTGACTTTTTTTTTTTTTTTTTTTTTTTTTAGATATTTTCTTTATTTATATGTAAATTTCTCCTTTCCCAGGTTCCCCTCCAAAAAACAAACAAACAAAAACAACAAGAACAAACCCCTTTTGCCTCCCCCTCCCCCATGCCTGCCACCCTACCCTCTCCCACTTATTGGCCCTGACATTCCCCTACACTAGGGCACAAAACCTTCACAAGGCCGAGGTCCTTTCCTCCTATAGATGATCGAATTTGCGATCCTCTACTATACACATGCTGCCAGAACATTCAGTTCCACCATGTATAGTCCTTGATTCTGACCAATATAGATGTAGAGGCTCACAGCCATTCATTGAACTGAGTACACGGTCCCCAGTGAAGGAGTTAGAGAGAGGTTCTATGGAGCTGAAGGGTTTGCAGCCCCTTAGGATGACCCTGACATTTTTGAGCAGGTTGGGGCCAGAAGCTGACAAGCTGTTAAATGTACACTCTATTGGAGTGCTTCAGGAGGTTAGCCTAATGTTCTGTGAGGGGCAGACCATGCCTGAGTCAGTACTGACCATGCAGAGGGGTGAAAGTTCTCTGGCTGACTGCCTTGTATGCATTTTGTATGAACTGAAAGAGAAATGGATGAGGTCAGAGGCGAGATTTTCACACAGTCTCGCTTAGAAAACATGACCACTTAGCAACTTGCATCTAAGTCACGGGGAGCCCATCTTGCTCCAGCAAACCCATGAATAACCTCACAAGCCTCTGGCCCAAAGCCTCAGTGTAGTTCTTGTCCTGTTGACCAGGTTTGCTTCCTGGTAGATTTCCATGTCAAATTTAAGCCAACTGTGATGGCATCCTCCTATAATCCCAGCACGTGGGAAGCTGAGGCAGGGGGATACCACGAGTTGCACGGCAGCATGTATCATGAACCTTGCTTTAAACAAAACAAAACAAACAAATGAAATAAAGCAAGTTTGTCAAATGTAACTTCATGTTGGAGTGAAATGGAACCTAATGTACTTTTAAATGAATATCTTATTATTTATGTATTTAGCCTGACTGATAAATTCTTTTACAGACTGGTGGAGCCTGAAGTCTCAGTTGCATCAAATTTGTGTGTGTGTGTGTGCTGAATCTTAAAACAGAATGGTGCTTGGGCTTTATAAATCCAGCTGCTTTTTAAATAGTGACCCAAAAGGCTAATGATATGAATGCTTTTTTATAAATCAATTGAATAATTTCTATTTTTTTCCTTTTTAATTAATAATAGATTATTTTCTCATACAATACATGCCAACCACAGTTTCCTTTCCCTCCATTCCTCCCAGGTTCCCTTCCCCCCCCCCCCCCCCGATCCACTGCCCTTCCATTTTAGAAAAGAATAGGCCTCCAAGAAACAACAACTAAACTTGACAAAACAAGAGTCAGAGACAGACCCTCCCCCATTGTTAGGAGTCCCATCAAAACCACCAAGCTAACAGTCATGACATATAAGCAGAGGACCTGGTGAGACCCGTGCAGCCTCATGCTTACCACTTCATCTCTGTGAGCCACTAAGGGCCTTGCTTAGTTGTGATTTTATAGTTATCAAGTTTAAACCAACTCTTTCCTCCTTTTTGACATCTATGGTTAGAGAGTTCTTTCTTTCCTTTGCATGCATGCATGAGCACACACACACATACACGTATATACATATACATATACATATACATATACATATACATATACATATA